>JAYMTH010001034.1:0-16580 GCA_036897465.1 Pelargonium australe | reverse complement strand
ATGGCCGCCCCGTTCGCGGCCCAGTCCTTCCCTCTCGCCGCCGCCGCCGCCTCTCCGGCGACGATGGAGATCGAATCGCGGATGGAGGTGGCCGGGAGGGTTAAGGTTTTGCATTTCTTCTCTCATCACGTGGAGGCCAAGGCTGCGTGCAAGGTCGCCATTGCGGTGAGTGATGGATCTGTGTTGGGGTTTCAATGCTAGTCTCAGTTTCAGGTTCAATTTGTAGCTGCGATTTTCTAGGGTTCTACAAAATTTAGGAAATGTGAAGCTATGGGGGGTTCAATTTTGATCCTCTTGATCAATTTTAGTTTCAAATTTAGAAAATTGGCTACTGATTTCAGCTGGAAATGTTGAATTAGCTCAAGAAAAGTTGCGAATTAAGGTACTTTTGGGCTTATTTTTGATCAATTTTGAAGTGAAAATGATGATTATGGTATCAGGAGATTGCTTCTTTTTATGTAATTTTTGTTATAAAAATTATAGCTTTTGCTTTTGGGTGTAGATTAGTTGCTGTGCAAGTAAAGGATTGTTTGATGATAGTTACCTAAAGTGCAAGCAAAATGGGTCAGTGATTGAGTGAGAGAGAGCAAGAAATGTAGATATTTAGAAGGAGAGAGCTGATAATTCTCTGGCAAAGATACAAGAAAATGTGCATTTGGGTTTTTGAATATGAATTCTGGAGTTTCTTTCTTTTACAGTAAAATACATCAATCAATAAACACCCCAAAAATAAAAAATACGTCAATCAACGGTCAAATTTGTGGTGATGAGTGAGAAAAGTTTAAGGATTTTTTTGTTTTGTTTTGGGACCCAATAAGGAATGAGTGGTCCAATTTATATAGGCCATTTTGAGGGCTAATATGGAACTAATACAAAACATGAGATCAAAACCTAATAATCTCGACTCAAACGGCTACTTCATTACCCATATGATTCATAGAGCGATTAACAAAAGAGAAACGGACGATATACTACTCAAACTATGAGTGTTAAACTTCATCAAACAGACGGTTAAAAATGTTAAATCGAGTTGATATTTCCTTTTTGTTTGACCGTCAATCAAATAACGACAACTCTTTTAAAATTGGATCCAATGGGTAGCTTTGCTCACAACCTCACACAAATTCGTAAGGGTGAGTATGAGCGAAATTTTGATTCAGCATTATATTCTCATTGGAAGACTAGTTTAGCCAATGCAATTTATGCTTAGACCTTTGATTCTCTATGTGTGTGTGTATATTTTAATTGATTTTCAAATATTAATTCCAAAATTATTCTATTAAAATCAAGGGGCCAGTCTAACAAGTGAATAGATTTAAATTCTCATGAAAATGAACCAAACTAAAATGCATTCATATTCAATGAGAAGGCCATCAAGAACTTGCCTCCCATCAATAATATGTACAATGAGGAACAATAGTCTATAAAAAGGCTTTGAAAAGAATGGCATGTCATGAACTGTTGTGACAATTGTCTATAAAAAGGCTCAAATGTGTTTTACACATACTCATAGAGCTTGGTCTGCAAGTGCAGGTCTGGTCTCCACCACTGGTGAATTCCATGGGCTTGCCTGAAATCACTTGCAGCTGTTAAATTAACCGTTACCTTTGCAGAGGGAATGAGATGCAGAGGCTCCGGCGTCTCCTTCCCCATTGCAGCCATAAACAGACCTCCCAACGAGTTCTGGGTCGCTAGCTTCTCGATACTTCCTGCACCAATCTCCTCCATCCTTTTCCGGTGTTCGAAATAACCAATGTACTCTGAGCAGATATGATCATCTCGGTGCACAAATAAATACGGTACCCAACCAGACAGAGTAACAAATGGATCTTCGACGTCAGACAAATCTCTTTGTTGTTGAGCCTTCATAGTAAGTGCAAGTCCAGCTGCTATTAGGCTACCCGCGAATCGGATCCCATGTTTCACCTTTTCAGCCTTAATTCTCTCTATTGGGGCAGAAAAGAATGGTGGGTTGAAAAGATAAGCTGTGAGAAAGATACCTTTCTTGGCCATTGTCTTCCCGGCGAGGATTGCTATGGCGGAACCCAAGGAATGGCCAGCTAACCAGAGATTGGTCGCGCCCACAGAAGCGACAATGTTGCGAACAGCTTGTATAGCAATCTCATAGCGAGATGTCTCGTGAAGTCCATTTTGGATGAGTTGAAGATCCATGTTGAGATCTCTTGATATGGACTCTGCTTTGGTTATGGTGCCGCGGAAGGCGATTACATAATGTGGGCTTTGATTTGTTGAGGGCATCGAGTCAGGTGATGATGGTGGTATGTATTCAAAAATGGCTCCGAAAATGGAAGAATCAACATCATCTACTAATTGGTTAACCAAATGATAATCGAAGAACTCCCACCAAGTAGGAGCAAGAGCTTGAGGACCTTCACGTTTCTCCTGGCGGTCACGCTCAAGAATGTACACACCCTCGACCAAACAGGCTGCAACGGACCTTCGATGATGCTCATTTGTCCTGCATGAGAAAACACATAAAGTTACATTGTTCTAGCATAGGCAATGTATACATTTGTCGTGTTTAGGGTTGATACTTGATACTGGGATAAAATTGGACAAATTTCATTTACATAACATAAAATATTGGGCAAACATGTCGAAATTTAACCGCTCTCTAGTCACATGCATGATGCGTTGTAAGCTCCTGACATTTAGGAACTGATACATTGGCTATGGGCACAAGACGATGACTTAACGAGACACAAACCGTAAGAAACCATACATGGCTATGTGAAACTAATATTGTCTAGTTGAAGTAAGGTGTTCAAAGGCTTTATGTAGTTCAAGTGACTTGTTTTGATTGATGTCCATTTTCATATTATACTTGGCAGAAAATTTAACAAGTTAAGCAGAACCTCCTTTAAGATTTCTGTCTATATATTAACCAAGAATAATAGTAACTGTCCTTGAGGATTAGCACATTAATTAGCAAACAGACCCTACAATCTATGATTTTCCTTAGACGAATAGGGGATCCTTTTCTTGGTGAAGTTTTGAGAGGGGAAGTTGAACTTACCAGTCAATAGTAGTTAGGTGCAACGGGCCTGCAAGGTCAAAAATTTCCCTATCAGAGGCCGCCAACACCATTATTTTCTTGTTTTTTTTTGCTATCCTTCACCACCGTTCTGCATTGCAAAAGGAAAGGCCCTAAACAAACTAAATTCAACATGGATACAAAACACTAAATGGCAATAACAAATCCTAAAAATGTACTGATCAGTGAGCACTACAGTGTGCATTATGAAAATCAAGAATGGTTAGATAAACTATATTATTTAATAAATTTTTCGTGTAGTATGTAGTGCAGAACTAAAATTTAATTGGTAAAACTGTGAGTACCTTTGCTATGTAATGTAACAAAAAGCCATCCTACTTTCCAAGAGTTATCAAAACTAATGTGAGAAAACTTTATAAACCTAACACGATAAACTTCATAAATATGATGATATTAGCAACATGTTGATTATAAAAAATCTAGCCATCTCACCGGAACACTGACTTAAAACATGGCCTGTATCGTGCAAAGCATAACCGGTTACACCATCACTGACTCCACTTTTGAAAGATATTCAAGCATTATTGTCCACAAGCATATAACACAAAAGAGGCTGTATCTAATCACAATTTAAAAAAGTGGCCTAGTGCACGAGACTCCCACTAGATCTAAATAATGTACCAAGAAAATTCGGTACTTACTATACACTGTTCAAGTCTCGACCTAAAAAGTACACAGTTGTAAGTTCTTTAGCTTCCACAACCAACAAAAGTATTTATCTCAACATATGCTACGAGACACGACAATGACATTGATGAACTCAGGAAGCAATTCAACTTTGTAGTCGAGCAATGTGCATTTGGTGAAGGCAAAATAAGCATAAAAGAAGTAAAATAGCAAGCCAAACTCTCTCTTCACTCCTCACTTGTACATGTTATCTAATAGCTTGCTAAGACAATTTTCCACATCCACCTTTACCTTGCAAACAAGAAACAATATCCAAATCCACATTATCACAATCTCCAAAAACACACAACTTCCATAATCAAACTAATGTGAAGCCGATCAGAAATTACAGGTAAACAAGAACAAATAGAAATAAACAAACAAATTAAACCTCAACCCACATCACAAGATTTGACCTTTAAGGGTTTCTCAGAATCCCAATTTCAATCATCCAAATAAATACAAAGATCAAAGTTCAAGATGGCAGATTCTATATATACAACCAAATTAGAGACTAAATGGGTTTAAGCAACAAAAACTAAAAAAAAAGCTCATAGTGAAGCTCGACTATGAGATGTAAGAGCGGAATGTACCTTGAAGAATCTAGGGTTTCGCAGATCTCGTGGTGTTGACGATGATGATGGGTCAAAAAAAAAAAAAAACAGCGAACTGTTCTGAAATTAAAAGAAAGTGAAATTGAAGGAATTAATGTTAATTATGGCGTGGGGTTCACTTGGCGTTGTGGTTGGTGAGACGACAGTTAAGAGGTCAAGTTGTTAACTTCTAAATTACCGGAAATTGGCATAAAACGACAGCGTCTGACGAAACAGGTCAATGAGCTACACTCAGGTTTTGGGCTTTTGCATTTAGTTCAGCAGAGAAGCCACTTGAGAATTTCTTGATAAACTGCGATACATACAAATCTTATTTCGAAATTGTAATTTAAATGTGTGAAATTTCTAGCTAAAAATAGTCTATAGTTGTTTCTTTTAAAATCACGTGGTTAATCATAACAACACATCGTTTCCACATTTTCTTCGCGTGATTACCCATAACGACACATCGTTATTTTTTCTTCATGAATGTTGTTAATGCATGAGGTGTCGAGGTATGTGGTTACTCGCAACAGCATATTGTTGCAACTTTTTTGTCTTTTCGATGTTTCTTTTTCATGAATGGTGCTAATCTTCTCGATAAGTTTTTTTGTAACTTCTCGGTTTTCGTTGGTGTTTGTTACAACAGACATAGACATTGAGAAATATGAAAAAAAACACTGAAGAATTATAAATATTTTGAATTCCAAATATAGATTCTTTTTACCTTCTTTTGAAAGTGAAACGTCATATTTTCAATTAAATAACAGCTAGATAATCGAAACAGACATTTGATAGTGTAATTTCGAAAAAGGTCACATACATCATATGATGTAGAGTTCTCAAAACTTATAATACAGATCACACACATATAAACTAACTATACCATACAAAATAGATTCATGGATGCTAAAAATCCGTCCCGCAACACGCAGATCCGTTAATAATATGAATAAAAGAATGCTATTATCTACTTGGACCAAGCAACCGTATCGATTTCAGCTTGTGCACTCCTGTATAGCTCCAGCCTCTTTGCAAGTGCAGTACGTCGCTCCATCACTGCCGGATCTTCATTTAATAATGATGACAATCGCTTTGTCTGAAAGAGTTAGGCAAATGTTAATTAGCATCAATCATTTGATGGCGAGAGGGTATGTAAGTGAAGTCGTAAACGACAAACTTAATTAAAGCATTAATCATTTGATCTCTCTAGAGGGTATATATGTAAACGACAAACTTATTTAGCATTGATTATTTTATCTCTAGAGGGCATATATGTAAACAACAAACTTAATTAGCATTGATTATTTGATCTCTAGAGGGGTACATGATGACAATCATTTGATCTCTAGAAGGGTATGAATGTAAACGACGAGCTCAAAGTTTCCAACAAAGGCATGAAAGCAGTGATTTACCTCCAATTTCCCCAAGTCGGCGAAGAAATGGTCGAGTAGGCTTCGTTTAGCTTCACGCACTTGACAGTAAACGATGGACTTGGGGATGGAGCGTTGTAGACTTGCGCAGACCATATTCACGTATGACAAAACTGTGGTTCCTGTTCAAATGGGAAGAGAAAACTCGTTATGAGTAACAGATTATGTAGATTCAGACATGATTTTTCTTTTCAACACAAATTATGGGTCGCGATAGTTACCGATTCTCCGGAGGTAAGAGTCATTGTATCTGTCAAAAATTGAGTGGGTTGGGTTGCCGCCCTTGTCGATATCTTGAGGAAGCTTGCGGAAGAAATCTATGGTCAGGTAACTACTCTCCATATCAACAAGAGTGCGTGTAGCTTTCCTGCTTTCTTCTCTCATTCGCTCAAGCGATTCACAAGCTGCATTTGTGACCTCTACTCTGAGACCAGGATATTGCTTTAACTCCTGAGAGACAAACCAAATGACGTGTATTTAAGTTTAAAAACAAAAATTACATGGCATGACATCAATACGCTGCAACAAGAGCAATAACATTTGGTACTATGAACATACCACTGTTTCACTGACAGCCTTGTGAACTAAATCCTTCAATAAAGCGTGAACCTACAGTTATAAACACAAAAATTAGCATCAAAACTTTTTGTCAATGAACTGTAATATTTCACATTCCAAGTTGAATGTTCACTATAAAATCTAAAACATAATGCATACCGCGTCAACAGATGCCTCAGCAGGACCTCTAATGGTAACTAAAGAAGATTCAATGAGACGGCGATATCCTTGTTCGGGAGCTATTAGATGGGGTTGATATCCATCAGCTTCAGTAATAAGCTTCCGTACATTCTCCATTGATAATTGCTTGTCGAATTGCAATCTTTTAAGAGCAGCAGGTAGCTGGTTATCAAAAACATTGTAAATTTTGTCACCACCTGGGCGCCTGCAGATGACAATGAACATATATTACGAAAAATTCTAATAGAGGCAAAACAGAAAAATAACCATTGACAATGAAGAAAACGTAATATGTTACTTACACGCCATCAAGGTGCTCCTTGTATATTTGATCAAACATGCGGCAGATTTCCATGATTGTGTACAACTTTCCCTGATTGTCAAGAAGAATCCATCAGTATAAGGATCACCGATCACCTAGAATTCAGACACAATCTACCTTCCCCATAACAGCATTAATATTTGACTATGATGAAACAAGAAAATGCACAGCAGACTTACTCCAGCATCAGCAGCAATAGGCTTTCCGAGGCGACTCAGTTCCGCTTCAAGTTCGGCAATTGTCTTGTTAATGAGAGACTGGATCCCAGGGATTCTGGACTTGATAACAGTTTCCAAATGCTGAGATATACAACATTATGTTCAAGTTAGAAAAAACAGTACGAACTAAGAACATAAGAGAAGCACAAAAATAAAATATATCTGAAGTCCATCACACTTAAAAGTAAGCTGCAAAGTTAGGTTGGCTTAGTATTGTTGTTGTGTACCTTGGAGAGCATTTTTGCTAGATGCTCAGAACCCATCCTGTGAGCAAGGTGCTTGTATTCTGGAGTATGAGCAAAATACTCACGCTCCCTGCGCCTAGCAGCAATCATGTCAACATTCTTGTTAATATCTTGCTGGGAACGGTTCACGACACCAACCCAAGGGAATTTTAGCCGATAAGCCTTTCCTTCCAAAATCTACAAATGCAAAGAACATATCAAAATACAGAATACAGAAGCGCAGATGTCAACATGTCTAATCAAATGCATTAAATCCTTTGTCAGCAGTTCACTGTATTTCTGCAAGCAACGAAACATGAATAATTCATTTGCCTGAGTTTGGTGTAAAATGGTTGGTAAAAATGAGAGAAGTTCAAGTAAATTCTTTCAAATGGTAAGGGAGTTATTAATGCCTTCTTCAAAGCCAATCCACTTGAAGAACAAAAAATAAGAAATGCTTCTTGTGTAATTAAGAAAATAGCCAACTTACATCAACTGCATCAGTACCCTTGTCCATCAGATCAATCTTTGTTAGGACTCCAAGTGTCCTCTCCCCTAAATTTTTTTAAAGTTAGATATAAAACAAAAGTAACAACGTAATGTATAAAAAGATGCAATTCCAGTCAAATTTGCCACAACAAAAAAAAAAGTGCAAATGTTTGAACTAACAGTAGATTAAAGTTTAGAAAACAGCAATATCAAGAATGATTTACCTGTGGGGTCTACTTCACGGGAAATTTTAATTGCATCAGATGTAGCAAGATCTTGATTGGCAGGTGATATAGCTAATATGATACAATTGGGCTGCATAAAAAAAGAATATATTAGAAGTGACATTGTAAAAAGTCATCCACGTGAAGAGCGCCTTGACAATAAAATACCTCTGACATATCATCTAAGTTCCACAAAAATGAGCCTGATGTCTATAAAGAATTTATTTAATATATGCACACACACCAAGAACATTTTCAATAAGAGAGAGAACACTTGACTTTATTTACATATCTTGATACTCGATTAAACATATATCTCTGTTCTATATTGTATAACTAGAGAGTTTAGCAGTCCAGAGCTCCAACTTCGTCAACAAGTACAAATCTATAAATCAATTGGGAAAGGGAGGAGAAAACCAGCTTCAAAAGTTTATATACACTCCAAAAATTAAAAGTCATGAAAGACTGCAAGTGGTCGTCTTTAAAAATGTTACAGGATTTCAAAGCAGAAAAATAATACTCTCAAGTACAAGGCCATCTCCATAGTATTAAGTTTCAATTGTGTGCAGGGAATTTTACCTTCTCAATGTAGGAACGAACCATATTCTCAATATCCATCACAATGCTGTCAGGTTGACCCTCTACATTGACAAAGATAATATATCAGTCTTGTTTCACTTATATATGCAAAGATCATTTCACAAAGCCCAGTAGGTTTGCTCGGAAAACTGAAAGGGTGGGGGCAATAAGTTTAAAGTTTTTGTTGTCTTAGTTTATTACTTTCCATTAAAGTTTAGGAGAGGTAAACATCTAACATAACTCAACTAAACAAAACAAAAAAAAAAAAATCATATAACTTCCCTTTCAGTTTTTATGTTTGTTAATCAAATCCAAAAGACAAATAGAACTTACCAACGGCTACTTTTGTAAGCCCAGGGAGATCAACAAGAGTCAGATTGACAACTGCCAGAGATTGAAACAAAAGAATTATAATCAATATAGACATGGACAAATACACACGCACATCAAGAAACTACAAGAATAGAGCATAAAAAGTAAACTGCAGCGCCTGGTAAGGACTGATGACTGAGATATACATGTAATGTTGGTCAAAAGTGTCATCAAACAAAGTGTCAACAAAGTACACAAATCGACTGAAGAGTGAAATTGCCCAAACTAAAAAAATAATCAAACAAACAATTGTTAAAACTGATTACTCAATGACAATCAGTGATATAAGAGGAGATATTGAAAGGCCATGCCAAAAAAGGCTTCCTTAAGCCCTGTTACACACAAACACCACAAAGGGCTTCTGCTACAATATATGGCAGTAAGGAAGCCAAATTACAAACCTAAGTTGATATAATTAAAATCTTATCATAGTTCTACATAAGATGTATATAATTTTACATCATGGATGTGCCACGTCTTCTTTTTGTTTAAATCCTAACCCCTAGTATGAGTTAATATTACTTTAGTAACCTAATTCCCACAATGCCTCTAGCAATATGGAAAAACCAGGAAAAAAAAATACAGACAATTTGCGATGAGAAGAGTAAATTATATTGGCTGACTTCCTTCTCATACCATTGGGAGAATATATGCTGAGATGAATTGGAACAGTTGAAATTTGTTTGCTACGGCCAGTCTCTCGATCAGTCTCATCTGAAATCTCCTTTCTCACGGCAGCTACACATAAACAAGTATACAATGTAAGATGGAAAATCATGAAAATAGATACCCATTAACTTATATGTACAAAGTATAAGCAATCAGTAATCATGTAAGAGTACATAATATAAGAATTAATTAGTCACTTGTGTGAGAACAATATCTAACTCATTACAAAAATGGCAAAAAAATAGTAGAGATTAAATTGCCCTTTCAAATATTTTTTATAAAAGGCATAAGTAAAAAATAAGACAGCATAACATACCAAAATCAGTAAACCTTTTCCTTGGGAGATGAAGGAACTCAGCGTATTCCCTGCTGCCTTCATCAAGCTTGTGAAGCTGAAGGACAAGAGGACGCCTAGTAACAATTCCTACATAGATTTTATGCGTGTCAGATTTAAATAATTGAGAACAAATAATGTGATGAGCAAACACATCTACAAATATAAATGCCAAGATTTACCAGATCCACGAGGTAAGAAATCTTTGCCAACAATGCTCTCTAACACTGAAGACTTCCCTGAGCTCTGAAACATTAAAAAAAAAAAAAAAAAAAACAGACAAAAAATTATTAGCTTAAGCCATACTAGAAAATCAAATATGATTACTAGAATAAAAAAAAATTGACTGGATTAGTCTCAAAACAGAAACATCATCTGGAAACACTCTTGGAGACTAGTGCAATTCAATAAAGGAGATGTATGTAGCAGAGAAATCCTAAGAGCACCTAAACAATTTTAGAGCTGTAAATAATATCTTCAGATTACTATCAATCCAGGCATCTAACCTATCATTCCAGACTGATCAAAAGATGTGAATTGCTCCACATGAGTGCACAATCGTATCATTCAATGCACTTGTTCCAAATGCTGCTAGCATAAGCTCCAAATACAAGTTCATTTCGACACCTCAAACAAGATCTCCAAATACCAAACTAGTTTAGACTACTTGACAGAATCTGATGCCAATATCAGTTTCCAGAGTTTGTCCAATGACCGCCTAAACTCCAGAAAAGTCGCAAACACTCGTTCAAGAAATTTCCACAATAAACAAAACAAAAAGGCAGACTAAGAACAGCTCAAATGGAAATCAAACACGATTTTCAGCGCATCTCAGCTCAGATCACAAACAAAACCAAGCTCAACTAGCAATCAAAATTCACACGCTCCGATCCGACAGCATCTGAAACAAAGAAAGCGAAATAAGAGATAAAACCAGAGCAGACCTGGCCACCGACAACGGCAATGGACGGCAAGGCGTCCCAAAGAGTAGGCAACGCATTGGCATCTCCGTGATCGCCGAGAGCCGTACAAGCTCTTTGAATCTTGTTGACCAGAGAGATCAAGTTATCCATGGAACGAGACTTGGATCGGAGACGGCGGCGGATTCAGATCTCCCGGATCTGGCGGAGAATGCGAGATCTGCGTGGAACGGAAGGAGAAATGAGCCGGCAACGAAGAGGCTGAGAGGTGGGTTTTGTGGAGTTAAAAGAGACGGCGAGAGAGAGAGAGAGACTGAGAGAGAGAGAGGTGAAGAAGCGCGTTTTGGACTTGGGTTTTACTTGTGCGTTGGTTTGGGTTTTTTTATCCTATTTTTTGTTTCTTTTGTAATTTGAATTTTGAAATTGAAACGGTGGTGGG
Source organism: Pelargonium australe (assembly GCA_036897465.1). Lineage (NCBI taxonomy): Eukaryota > Viridiplantae > Streptophyta > Magnoliopsida > Geraniales > Geraniaceae > Pelargonium > Pelargonium australe. The sequence continues at coordinate 5,284 of JAYMTH010001034.1, read as the reverse complement.
TTGTTGCTGCGTGGGGCCAAAACGACAGGACCCTACCCTGACCCCTCCAACTGGGACATCATAACTACTGTATTTTTGTTGCCAACAAGCTAGATTTCCGTTACGAGGTGGCTTTTAAATTTTTTAGCCGTTTGGGAGGCACTTTATCAGTTTCTCTGCCCGAATATCTTATTTTGCTTTAGAACTCCTAGTATTCTACTAACCAGATGTCGTCCGGCGACAAAAAATAATGTCGGTTGGTGATGAAAGTTCATCTAATTTTGTAACCGATAAATTTTCTTGCCAATTTTTTGAATAAATAAGAATTGATAAAATAGAGTCAACATATTCCTAAAAATCAGATCAAAAATATTGTTATCTTTTGAGGAATTATGATCAGTTGAAAACCATCTAACTCTACCAAAATCGTCGATCATCCACGCTTGACAACCTAATTCAATGCTTCCACAATGGCAATGTCCTTCACAACTCTCACCTTTGGCACAACCACCCTCAGACATTGGGCACTTCCCTCCGTACTTGCTTGATAAGGGGACAATCACATGTTTATGTAACTAGTGGATTCAAATATTATTGAGAAGATTGAGTGAAAGCTTTGAAAAATGAGAAATCTACTTTCATTGTATACCTTTGCTTGTTAGACTATTTTTTTCATACTATTAGTCGCAATTTTTACATCAATCTAACAACCTAAAAAATCAAGAATTTGAGATTTAAAAAATTAAAAATATACCAAGTAATATAATACTCTCTCCGTCCCAAAATGACTATCTTGTTTCCATTTTTTGTAAAAATTAAGAATTGCCATATAATTTAGTGTGTTTCCAATAATAGTACCCCCACTTTTCCAACTACACACCATGTGCTCATTTGCACATGTGCATAAGTGATAAGGGTAATATGAGAAAAACAATAATATAATAACTTAAAAATAGAAACATGACACTCATTTTGGGACGGAGGAAGTATAAAAAAACACTACATAGGACTTTTTTTTTAATACAAGAGAATGGTTGTCACCAATTGTCATCCTTTTTATTCAGCCTTTAGGTTTTAAGGATACTTAGTTCAAGTCTTTTTGGTTGGAACCGAGGTGCTAAGCATTTGAACACACAAAGTGGAAACTTGGATATATACTCAGAGACTGAGAATCTTTACCACGAGAGTATAAAAGTAGTATTGCATTTTGAAAGAGTTTCAGTCAAGATGAAAAGATACTGAAGACTCTTCTTCCTTTAGATGAACAACGAGTATTTACACTCACGATATCGTTCAACTAGAGTTAAGATTGGTCAACTAATTAATCTGATAAATTTTAACTACCTAATAATTATTTTGTTTAATTTATAGACTACGGTCAAGCTTCAATTGATTTCATATTATAAGTTATGTTTGTGACATTACTTGAGGAAAGATAATTTTTGTTTCTTAATAGTTAAGATTCTGAAGTCAATATTTGAAAACGAGGGAGATATTACTGTAGCATAAACATACACTTGGCTGGAACAGTTTGGGTCAAATTTATTCAAGTTGATTTGTAAAATGGTTAGATTTAAATAATAATAAAAATGTGAATAAGAATGTGAGTCATTTTATTAAAGCGCACAAAATTAGGAATCATTCAACATGCAACTTTTAGCGTTAAATTGCATGAAATAAACTGAATAGTCGGGTTGGCCAAAAGCGGCCGAGTACGTACTCCTTTCAGGTTGAGTTTGGATTAAAGAATATGAATTCAAAACTCGAATTGTCACCTCTAATTTGGTGTTTGTACTCTACACTAAACCATCTGCATTGGGGTCCTATATCCTACAATATTTCATGCACATTTTATCACCCATTATTCTTTTGCCAAATCTGTCCACGTTTCATTAATCATTACTTCTAATTTTCTGATTTCTTCTCATGTTACTAAACATTTAGAGCATCCACAATGCAGACCCCCATTGCCTAGGTACCTGTAAGAGGACTTCACTTTTTTAATGGACCATCAATGCATGAAGACCTCTTGAGGGTTCTTTTTTGGTCAAGTCTCTATACAGAGGGACCAGCCCTCTTGAATCCCATTAATACTTTATTATTTTTCAACTAACAATATTTTGACAAGTGTACTAAGAACATATAAAAATAAATAATATGCTAATAGTTTGGGACTCAAATTAAAGCCCATTATTGTACATTTTTTTCAAAAAGACCTTTTGCTTATGTGGCAAATAAAAAATATATAATGACATATTATGACTCAAATTGAGTCTCATGTTACTGATGCTCTTATAAGGGCTAAAATGTGCAATATCCAGCAGAGAACAAGATTTTTTTTTTTTTTTTCTTCAAAAGCTTACAGCAACTGATCACATGGTGCCATGGTGAAGCTTGAAGCATTATAAGAACCAAAACCACATTGCCATGTGATCATTGCAATTCGCAAGTATACGCATACTATGATCTGTAACTGTAATTTTTACTAAAGTAAAATCTCGATTAGTAACACTGATACATTTACCTACACGAACACAACCCGAGCATAATTGGGTTGCTTGACCCTAAAATGGTATTATCTACTGCACATCTTTAAGCTATAGACCCGACATAGTTCAGAAATACCTAATCTTATAAGGCCAAGTAACGACCTCTACCTTATTTAACAAGTAATTGGCTGATGATTTAACTTTCAGTTAGTACTGAGTTGTGCTTCGTAACCATACGGGTTCTTGCTGGCCCAGTTCCAAAGATCCCGACACATCTCATCAATGCCATATTTTGCTCTGCAACCATATTAAACAAAAGTATCAGCGACTTGCAGTGTTTTGTAGAACATTGGATACTACCAAGAACATAGGATACATGTGACTCACCTCCAATTCAATTCACGCTCTGCTTTGCGTGTGGACGCGTACACGATTTCAGCGTCACCAGCTCGCCGTCCAGCAATTTGGAGAGGGATTTTCTGCATAAAAGTTGAATAATTCCAGGTAAGCAGGAAGATGAAAATGGATGGGAAATAAGTCTACTGTATACAAATAACCAGAACAGAAAATAGAATATAGGTAACATAGTACCCTCCCCGAAGCCTTCTCAAATGCTTTGACCATCTCCAAAACTGATGTTCCTTTTCCTGTCCCCAGGTTGTAAACTTCACAACCTGCATAGAAATTTCAGCTTACATTTACTACATGTATTTGCACCTCCAAGGTCTCCTCCAATGGCAAATGTTAAAAGGCCTTATTTGGATGGATGAGAAATATGACTCTTAGATATGAATACAAACTTCAAATATAAACCCATTCATACTAAGAAAGCATAAATTGTAGAGGTACGTGTTTGGGTTTAGTCCCGACAAGTTGGACCTGAATCCACGGGCACCCAAAATCCAATCCACAGTTTTTGCAGGGTTCGGGTTGGGTAACCAATGCATTTCTATGAAACACCTGAAACTTGACCCATAACTTTGTGGGTTAGGTCTTCTCAACCCGAAAACTCAATTGCTAGCTTTATTTGGGTTGGGGCCAAAGTATAACTGATGAACCAAATTTGGAGTTTTGGACCCAAGATACACATGAATTACAAAATTAGTGATTTGAACAGCACCGAAAAAAATAACAGAACATTACATTTATATGTAAGTGCATATTGAAATAAAATTACCAGCATACCCATAACAAAAACAGATAAAAAAAAAGAGCAAACAAAACAGGACATTAGGAGACAGAGAGCACACCTATTTTAGAATCGAACAGCTTCTGTAGGGCAGCAATATGACCATCTGCTAAATCAACAACATGGATGTAATCACGTACCTGAAAAGGAGATAACTATGATCACGATACACGTCTTTAAAAGTTCATGACAGAAAAAAAAAAAAGACAATAAACCCATCAATGATACTATGATAGTACTACATATTCCATTATAGACACGTATAGACATCCAATGACAAATGCTTGACCACCACTAGAAAGAGTTTTCTAGTCCAGAAAATTTGTACATAGCCAGGTACTCATAGCCATATATACAAACTGAACATAAACCTTCGATGACAGAAGCATGCTAAAAGTGAAAGACATACCCCGGTACCATCCCTTGTAGAATAGTTATTTCCATACACTGTCAGCGCATCTCGCCTGCCAACGGCAACTTGCTGCACAAAAGGCATGAGATTGTTTGGAACTCCCCGGGGATCTTCACCAATATGGCCGCTAGGATGAGCTCCAACTGGATTAAAGTACCTAAGCAGAATGATTTTCCATTGCCCGTCTGACTTGTAAACATCGCGACACATCTCTTCAATGAAGAGCTGAAAAAACCAGCATCAACAGACATAATTACTAAGTCACTGAGCATGAAGATTCTTAAACCAAAATAATTCAAAATAAACAATACAAAGCATTAAGTTGTGCGAAAACCACCAAGTGAATTAGATTAAACACAATGTTAAGGTGCAACAAACAAATGTCCAGTGTATACCTTAGTTTTTCCATATGGGTTTACTGCACACAAGGGAGACTCTTCTGTACATGGGACCTCCTTTGGCCAACCATAAACAGTGGCTGATGATGAAAAGACGAGCTGCAAATTATTCCAAATAGAATAAGTTGAACTTCAAAATACTAGTCTCCAAATACAGAGTTCTAAGTAACACTTGTTCAATACAGAGAGACCTCACAGATATTTGTGAGTGTAAAAGACCTCTTCACTAAACTGAAACAACTATTCTGTGTGAAGAAATTAGACATTTCATCTATAGAAAATGTGAGAGTACCTTTTTGCATCCATGAGCAGCCATAACCTCCAACAGATAAATGGTCCCAATTAGGTTGTTGTCGAAATAGAGCAAAGGTTTCTGCACACTTTCACCAACTGCTTTCAGCCCGGCAAAGTGAATGACGGCATCAAATCTGCAGAACAGTAAGAATTGCAAAATCAAGAGTGATATTGATGTTTCAGTCTCAAGTAAATGCAAGTAAAAGAGTAAAAATCATTCTAAAATTATAATAAAGTTACAACCTTTATACTAGACATACAGTCATCATACACTGTCAGCAGCTAAAGAGCTAAACCCTTTTCAGAATTCAGAAGATCATACAACAAAAGAGAACCCAAATTCCCTGAATGGGCAGTGAAGGATTGAAAACAGTTGAAAATTTCAAATTTTGTAATTTTTTGAAAAGAACAAGTTATATATTGATGTAACAGTAACCCAAATGGGACCCATATAATCCAACTTTTCATGAATGTAAAACAGAATTTTTAAATTAGCTGTGAGGATGAAACCTTACTTTGTTGA
>JAYMTH010001033.1:0-16581 GCA_036897465.1 Pelargonium australe | reverse complement strand
GTAGTATTTCTGGACTTTTGCGTCCATGTGTTGATGAGGTCGGTTTGTGAGAGCCTTGACTGCCCTTCCTCGAGCCCTTGGCAAGACCGCGATCAAACTGATGAGCGCTGACTCCTAAACGAACGGAACGCTCTGGAGCTTCCTTCAGAGTGCTGACTTTCATAGGCTGCCTGTTATAGTACGCCAAATGGGGAAGAAGGCCTTGCAGACTTTTCTTCAGCTGTTCATCGCCAACGTTCTTTTGGGCCGGGTTACCTTCCAGGCTGATTGCTTGCAAGGAGTTGTAGTTCGCTGCAAGTTGCCCGAGACATTTTGCTGTCGAGATTTTGTTGAAACGGAGGTCCAGCACCGTCAGTTTCAAGAGGCGGTGAAGACCTTCTACTTCACTGATTTTGTTACCGGCCAAATACAACTCCTTCAGAGAGGAACACGAGGCCAGTCCTTCACATAGTTAAACAGAAAGTAAATTAGAAACGATTGAACTGTATTTTAGGATGTTCGCAGAAGTGTGTCAAATACTTTTGCTGTTGTGATAAGAAACATTGAACTCTATCATAACAATGGCAAATAAAAGGTATAGAAGAGCCAACAAATAACAGTACACATTTGACATACCGTGCCCAATTCTGAATATTTTATTGTAGCTCAGGTCCAATACACGAAGCCTTGTGAGTTCTCGCAAGCCTTCAATAGTGGAAATAAAATTCTTCGAAAGATTCAACATGTGAAGTCCTCTAGGAAGCGCACCAGCTGTTATCTTCACTGCAAAAAAGAGAGTATCCAAACATATTATGAATCAAGAAACTAAAATACAACGAGGTCAAGAGTAAATAATCAAGGAACAAACCTATGGCATTCCCCGACAGATTAAGCACCCTGAGGCTTACAAATGCGCTGAGAAACGGTATAACGACCAACCCATGATTTGCCAACTGCGCTGTTGTGGTTGCAGCACTCAAGGAAGAGATGTATCTTTTCGCAGCTTCCATGCCAGGAGTGAGTTTTTCATCGACCTTTGTAGCACTCAAACCGTTAGGGACACTGGGTTCTCTCTGCACTTGATCATCAGAAGAATCCAATTCAATGGTTTCTTCTTCTACCGGGTCGCAGTACTGAAGATCAGTAACCCAATCCTCAATACGCTTAATCTTAAAATCCTTGCTTGGCAATTCTTCCCAGTGGGGAGTCGAGGATTCTCCTTTAAGGATTTGCACTGAGTTCACCTCATCATCCACAACCGGCATCACCCAGTCTTTTGCAGAGCTAGCATAATTACAAGACTCATAGCCATCATCGACGGGATTTTCAACATTGTTTCTCTCAGATCTCCATACACTGTCTTTTGCTTGATCTTGAATTACCTGTGCTTCAACTTTGATAGCTGAACTCTCCCTCCGCCGTATCTCTAGAACATGTAGGTCCTCAGATGACCTTGAGCGAGGCGCTATATAATTAAAACTAGAATCCACTCCCAGAGGGGGCGTAGAGGCAATAATATTAGGCAAAGAAGATGATTTCACAATTGCGTGCGAGGGAGAAGGCATGCGGTTGCCATAGTCACCTGCATACTCACCAGATAATACAGTATCAGAATTTTCAGCGGCATCTTTTTCGGGATGCACTTGTTCTCCAAGTGAGAAGATCGAATCATTGTTCAAAAGATCAGCAGAAGTAACAAGAAGAGACTCTGTTGATGGATTTTTTCTAAATCGATCTGATACGCTTACTTCTGGATCTTTGTTGCCATATGGCAGCACCAATGTATTCTGATGGGAACCGTCACAAGAATACCCTTGTTCTGTCTCATCCTCCATGTCGTTATCACCAGAGACCTTACAATGCTGGTAAAGTGCACTTCCTAGAGATTGACTTTTCTTGAGATGCCCTACTCGATGGACCTTCATATCACTCTCGATGTTGAATTTGATCTTCATTTCCTCTGATTTTGACCCACTCTCAACCGAAGGAGAAGTGGTCGAATTCTGGGCAGTACTATTGATTTGCATATCTACTTGTGCACTCTCGGGAGTAGGTGAATCCTTCGGGACCTGGATTTGGGAACAATCTTGCAACATCTTCTGCATTGTTACGATAGTGGGTTGACCTGTTTTCTAATAAAAAAGAGTTCAAGTCAGAAATATACATGATTACCCAAAAAGTTAACAACCAAGTTCCAATTCAACATACCTTTGTTTTGTGGTTGTGGATATGAGCATTGAAGCATGAAAACCTAACCATTTGTAAAACTGAAAGAACTACATCCAAAAACAGCCTATTCAAACGAAGAGCTATTTATGATCGATATTTATTTGATGATGTCCAGAAGCCGGAGAAAAAGTATTCAAGTTCTGCAACTATACAAAGCTTCTGGGAACATATAACCAACAGCAACCTTAGCCATAATCAAGCGACAAACCCACAGAAACACGGCATAGCCTCCACATGTGAGACGATCTCGATCTCCTCAATACACAAAGCAAAATTACGCCCTCATTATCACCCCACACCAACCTAGAGGTGCGAGAACACTTAGAATGTGCTGCAGCGGCCAGAGTTGAAAAAACCTTTTTCAATTATGAAAATCCAATCCCAAGCATGTATATGAGCTGCTGGCCTGGAAGAAGGATCAAATATGAAGTTCAGTAAATTTATAGACAAGATACTTTAAGCCAAATCAGAAAAATTAATGCAATTTCCATGAAATGCAAACAATACACATAATGGAAGACCATATCAAAGTCCAATCCCCGCCTTTGAGTTTTAGAGATACTAACGATATCTCTGAATTTAGAAAGGTAAAGGAATTCTTAAAAGCAAGGTAAATGTTTTGGGTTTGTCGAATAAGGGTCGTAGTAATTCGGGTTTTGAACTTTGTTCACTCACTTTTATGCACTTTTATGCTTTTAAGGTAGAATAAATAATAACAAAAATACCAAACACAAATCTCAATACCTTTTAACATGTTTATGAGTTCTGGATGTTTCGATAAATCAAATAAAATAATGGATCTAACTAATTTTCCCACCCACACCTTTTTTCCATAAAATACCCCAAGACCAAAATGGAGGGCAAAGCTTTATACAGTGAAAACAAAATTAAGTAAAAGATTAGATAAAACTTTATGCTCCGTTTCATTGAAACCATGGATTTGAGCCAAATTTGGATCACATAGCTTTTGGATTTGGATTTGTCTCAAATCCAATACGATTCAAAATTTCAAACATGTTTACGATATGAGATTTCAGTTGACAAATCTTAATTCTAAGGTTTCTCAAACATTACATTTGTTTTTGAAATACATTTCAAATCCCAAATTTCTAATCAAATCCAACAATCCAAAGCAGCCTAAGGTTGGCCCTTCATTATTTTTGTTAAAAAGTACATGCCTTGAAAGAAATCACTCATGAAATATCAACTCAAACATGAATTTCATATCTTAAAAACACAGCAACTGATCGATTTCAACCAAGTGAATATACATAACAAAACTTTAAGAGTAAAAAAAAAGACCAATCTCAACAAGATTCCAAAGATTTTGTTTCCACTTCAATTATATTCAAAAGTTTTCTTCCCAATTCATGTTCCTCCAAGCTTTATAGTTTCAACTAATTATATCACAACCTCCTCAAAATTTGATAAGATTAATAAAACAAATGGCGAGATATTATAAGAACAAATTTGCAAAATACATGAACCTCTTACAAAACATCACAGATTAAATATGGATACAATGAGGCTTAACCATCTTCACAGCATCAAAACTTCAAAATTGACTCAAGCATGAATAGAAAAATAACATCTCAGCTTTAAAATTCCTCCAACCAATAAAACTACGATTCATCTTCCACATAATCTTCATACAAAATCAACCTAACCATCTTCCCATTATCAAAATTGACAAAAACATTAGTTAAAAACAATGTGGCAACAAAATAATCACAGCTCTCAAATTCCCCCAACCAACACAATTACAATTCGTCGATGCACATAATCTTCATCCAACAAAATACCTATCAATTCAAACAGATTCAAATCAAAACAAAACACCAGAAAAAGCAAATCTTCAATCAAACCCACAACACAGAATCAACAGAAAATTCATGGGAAACAATCAAAAACCAAGCTTTTTACAGGATCACATAAAACAGACCTCTTTGTAGCAGATTGTATCAGCGGCAAGACACAGTTTCAGCGAATAAACAGAACCCAGTAAATAAAAATCAAGTCTTGCTCTTCTTCATAGCCACAAAACAGCTGCAAAAGCAAACGGCGAGAGATGAGAAGCTGCTTAGAGACGCACAACCCTAAAAAGCTGTGGTTGGTGGATTTATATAACCTGAATCAACGGTCTCCAATTTTTAATTAATTAATTTATTATTATTTAAAATTCTTTGCAAGAGATAAGGCCAAAGCTGTTGGTGTTTTGAAGGGAATAAATCTGGATACAGATTGTATTCACTGTTCGATTTCTGATTGGATTTGGGAAGGAAAATAAGAAAAGTTGGAAAATTTGATGCCTTCGATGTGTGAAGTTTAATGGGTTTTGCTATTTTTGTTTTTTTATTTGCTATAATTTGAGTGTGTGAACAAAAAAGAAAGTGAAATTGTGACCACAAGAGGAGAGAAGAACAAGAAAGGAAAGTGCGGATGCTGTCTGTTTCTGCAGCGGATAATTTGGCGCCCAATCGGCAGTTTTCTCACAAGGGGTGTTTTTCTTTTAGATGGTTTCTTATCCCATAAAAATAGTGTTTTTACCATTGACAAACGAACACGTGTCGCCCAACAATTTGAAGGTCGTGTGAGGTTGGAATTGAAAACTTTGGATTGAGTTTGGGCTCAAGAAGAGCTTAAAATGAAGTTTGTGAGGTATAAATGGACTGAGATTTCAAATCAATAGGTCTAGTCGGGTCAGTAGTGTGAAAAGAAATCAGCAGTTTTCTCGCAAGAGGTGTTTTTCTTTTAGATGGTTTCTTATCCCATAAAAATAGTGTTTTTACCATTGACAAATCGACATGTGTGTTGTGAATTCTGTCCATTGTTCGACAATTTGAGGCTTTAATGAGGTTGGAATACAAATAAACTAGATTGAGTATGGGCACGAGAAGAGCTTACAACAAAATTTGTGAGGTATAAATGGACTGAGATTTCAAATCAGTAAGTTAAGTGTTAAAAATGGTCATGAATGTGTGATAGGAGCCACGCCCGTGCCTAGGGCACACACTAACGTTATCAACGTGAGGCTTAGCCATGAAATGAGCTTTAGGCCTACTTAGGAACGTATGTGGGTAGGGCACACACTAGTGTCATCACTGTGTGTCCTAGCCACGCCCATGGCTAGGACAAATGTTGACATCATGCATCATAGTTTTTAGGCTTAGTTCCTCTAGCATTTTGGATATATTCAGGCATTTCGGAATATTTTTTATCAACTTCAAGAAGTTATTTCAAATTTTGGTTCGAGTTATGCGTGCTCCTTGCACTACATTTTGGTTAGGTGACAAGTTTCAATGAAAAGGTCAACATGATCAATGTCATATAAATATGATCGATCAAAATGCTCAAATCCCCGATGAAATAATCATGATTAATATCATCCGTGCAATGTGTCGAACAAATCCAAATAAGCATTTAGCCAGAATATGTCTTGCTTTACAAGAATAAGTACTTGGGAGAAAGTTAGAACGAGAACACAGTTAAAATAAGAATTTGTTTGATAACACTTTAAACTTGTTACCAAGTTATTACTCCAAAATATTTCCCGGCTTAATGCATCTTTATTGCGATCATCTTCTATACTTGTCCAAATTTCCACCAACTAGGAATTCTCCTAAACTTTTCTAACTCTTAATGAAACATCGCCAAACTTTTCTTCACCTATGAGCTCCTCCTCTTAGCTTCTACAACAAGAAGTTTCCCCTAACTCTCAAGAGCCTAACTCAAATCATTGCTCCTACAAACTCGCTCCGAGTCCTAACTCCGCAACACATATGCCCCTTACCCAAAATCTAGCTCCACTTGGTGACACATAACAACCAATAGATGTCTATAAAAAACTTATGACACTTATCGTGAAATAAAAACTAAATATTTCACCACTTTCCGCAAGTCGTTAATCAATTATTTATTATATATATGATAGGTAGCAGATGTCAATTCAACTATATGAATTTGTTTCAAAACGTATTTTTTGAATTATTCTATTCTTAATTTTAATAAATGAATCAAATCTTTGCTCTAAAAGAAATATAACTCCAAACTATTTTTTTGTTTTAGAAAAATATCAAACTAGTGAAAGCTAATATAAAATTATGAACCACAAAAAATGCTATAGGTGTTAAGTGATTGAAATTTTATTCTTCATTGTTCTTTTCCTCTTTCAAAATATGTGAGGTCAAGAGCCATTGTTCCATGGTTTTAGCATAGAAAAATATTTATCCAATTGAAGACCCAATCAATAACTTCCAAGTACATGCTTGAAAGATACTTTTAAAAACATAAATTATTATATGCTTCCCCATTTTATTTACTTGTGGCCATGTTTTAATTAACAAAATGACAATAAGAAGAGATATGTAAGGTAGGTGCCAAAATGAAGAAAAGTAGAAAGAGAATTGAAGAAAAGTAGAAAGAGAATTGAAAAAAATTAGCTTTAATATTGAAGTATGGACACCAATCAAGACCATGTGAAAAGCTTCTAGAAGCACATTTTATTGCTTCCCACAATATGGGTCCTTTAATTAAACCTAATATTGTGTGGTGGTTCTTGTTTTTTATAGGATGATAGTGAATCTTCACATTTAGATGATAATGATAAATCAAAAGACTATGTTTATACATATTTTATACTAGGAAAAAAAAAAAGACATAGTAATGTTTACTATGTGTGAGATTCTATCACCAATTTTAAATCATTTCTTATGTAAGGTAGCTCAATTTATAAATGGATTTGTCTTCATCTTTCAAAGTTTTTAATTCTGTTGTTCGTTGATTTGGAGTTTTGATGTTAGTGTGAGCCGAAGGTTACATATTCTTTAAAAGGAACATTACTCGCTTAGGGCAAGTTTTTCTGCACACAACACTTTCATCAGAATTTGAATATATGGACGTCAAAGATAACAATTCAAGTATTGAATAAAAAGCTTTGTTAAGCTTTTACGAGTATAAGTTGAAAATGCATATAATACGAACCCACCCCACAAGAGGTGAGATTTACATATATAGTCAACATGTTCGCATTTTTACATCTCAAATTCATTCTAATCTCAAAATAATCGGTCTTATTTTATGTAATTTAAAATTGCAAAAATGTGTCATTTTCGAATGCACGCTTATTTATGTTGAAATTGTCACCTATAAATGTCACTAAAGAACAAAGTTGACAATTCAAACTCATACCCGAGTGACGTGTTTTCACACGAATCCACACATTTTATACATAAAACTCAAGACCTTATCCAATATCAACATATTTTTCAAGTCCTCCGTTGAAACTCAAATTGTCACCTCGTGCTAATCTATGGATCATGCAAGGCCCAATCTCGACAACATTATTTTATTGGGCCAAAGGCCCATTTCCAAAAAGCCCAACTACAGAAAGCCCAAATATGACCTCTGTTTCTTCACCAGAGAGCAGAACCAGAACTGCACGTACAGCTAACGCCTGAAAATGGCTTCGAGGTCCCTTCTACAGAGAAGACTCTTCAGAGCTCCGAAACCACCACCTCCTCGTATCTCCGACACCATTCGCAGAAAATTCCCTCTCCTTCTAGAACCTTCCAAGCACCTCCAGAACCCTCCCGCCTCTCTTTTCTCTTCTGTTTCCAGAAATTACTGCTCTCGTCTCCATCATCTCCACGACGAAGCTCAAGGTCCTGCCCCCATCGATTACAGGTACAAAACCCTTTTGCTATTTTTCCGAGAAACCGAATCCGGAATATCAAGTTTGTGTTTTTAATTTCTCAATTGGATGATTTGGAGATCTGATGATTATTGCTGTTTTGGTTTGAATTCGCTAATTGATTGATGTGAATCCAGTTCTCTTCTGCAGGAAGATGAGTTTCATAAGCTAGCTGATTCCACAATCCATGACTTGCAAGAGAAACTTGAGGTAATGATTTCTGCAAATTTGTTGATTTTGTTCTTTAATTCTCAATCGAAACGTGTTGTGTTGTGCTAATCATGTTGTGTGAACCCAGCTCATTTAGTTAATGGTGCTTGTGTTATGTGTTCATAAACTTGTCGGGTTCATGTTCAGTATTTGAGTGTTCTGCTTAGTTGCTACCATGTTTCTCTGGCATTTTGTATATGAAAATTTATGTGCATTGTGTTGTTCCTTTCGTGTAATATAAATTAGCTCTGAAAATGTGGATATGGAATCTGATTAATACAGTGTTCATTCTGACTTATAGCTCAAGCATTTTGATTGGCTATCATGGTCTTAATGGCTATACTTTAGCACAATTGGTATATAGTGATTTAACTTGATTTTCAGTTTAGTGCAGTCAAGTGAACTCTTATATTTTTTGTCTTGATTCATACTGTCAGCTTTCATGGGTGTGTGGTATTTTTTGTTCTTTAGCTGTAAAGATATTCATTCAATAGTCCAATGTTTACTGATTAATCATTGGAAAATAAAAACGAAAGAGGAGAGAGTAAACGGAAAAAGTGAAGTTTGAATTGCACTGACAGGTGCTTTTTCCGAAGAGTTAGAGGGGAAACAATAGGGTATTTGTTGGTTCAAGTAGCGGAATCTCTTATAGCAGAGACCAAAGTTGAATCCCATCTATAGTAGAGGGAGGTTTAGGAACGGGAAAAGCTACTTCTATTTGTGTTTCCTTCATACAAAAGATGATGAAATAGTGAATCTTGTTTTGAATTGAAGACCTTTACTGATTCGTATACTTTTCTGTGTTAATGCCTTTAGCCTTATGCCAGTCTCTTCGTGAAACCTCGTGGGTGTGAATGTGATATTGTTTCATGGGTTATGTTGAACTTTTGAAGTATTACTTTGAGTTTGTTTAAAGCTTTGCTTCAGAATGTGGGTCTTATACTTTACTCTTTGCCTTTCATTGATGATTCTAGATTGGACATTTTCAATTTGATTTAGAATTTATTTGGCGTAAAAGATATAGATATCCACTAGCTAAGAAAATTATATCCATGTTTGGGTTTCTGATATGTTTCATTGAGGACTTCTCTATCCAAAACACGTATTACAGCTTAAGAAAATTGTGTAAAGGACGGGCAAAACCGCCGTATGTGATTTTACTTCCTTTTTCTTTGGGTGCATGACAGGAATATGGCGATAGCGTCCAAATTGATGGCTTTGACATCGATTATGGGGTAAGGATTAGTATTTGGAATTGGATTATTCTCTTTGGAAGATGGATGAGATTGGTCTAACATAAATTGAATGGAATTTGGCAGAATGATGTTCTCACTCTAAAGTTGGGTGATTTAGGCACCTATGTGTTGAACAAACAAACACCGAACAGACAAATCTGGCTGTCTTCTCCAGTGAGGTATGGCTTGTGTTTTGTGTTGATTTAAGTTCCGACTTTGTACACAATAACATGTTATGTTAACATCTGGGAGTAAATGTTACAATTCTTAAAGATTTCCATGACTATTGTATAGAATTGTAGGGCATATTATATCAATAGAAAAAATAGAATAGAAGAGTTGTAGGTCTTGAGCAAAATGCAATTGTGTGTTAACTTCTAGGAATTCGATTGTCTTCCCTATAATTTGGAAGTTTAGATTTGTGAAAAGGCATTTTGGTTTGGAATAGTCTTCAGAAGATTGTTATAGGTAGCGTTTGGAATGAAAACCCAAAAGGCAATAGTGTTGTGTCATCCTAGCTCTGGCGAAACATTGATACTCTCTCAATAAGATACAAGTGCAATATGACCCTCCATTCAAAAACCGTGTGGTTTGCACTAATGAATGTTTACTGTCGTTTCATCATTCGGGAACTCTAAAGCCATAGTTTGTATGTTCATTTTGCAGAATCTTATTGTGACCCTCCATCCTGTTTTATGCAGTGGCCCATCGAGGTTTGATTGGGATCGGAATGCTCAAGCTTGGGTGTATAGGCGAACAAAAGCAAATTTATCGAAAGTATTGGAAAGTGAATTGGAACAACTGTGCGGTGAGCGAATAAGTCTCTCCTAAAACTCTACACAATGCTTTGAATATTCTGGAAAGGGCCAAACTTCCCCTGGCCAAGTCTCGAGTTCATTATGAAAAATATTGTTCGTGATCCAGACCCGACATTGTTCAGGAAATCGCTTTGTTGTTGTTGTGTTTCTTCCTAGGACTAATTGAAGAAAAATAAGAACTTGTTAGTGTGCTTATTAAGCATTCTTTGTGTAAAATCATTGAAGTTGATATCTTCAAATGTTTTGTTCTTTCTTTTTCAAGAATGGTGAATGTCAAGAGTAGATCAATTGCTAAAATGCAGTGAAGGGAAAAAAAATGTCATTTTATATAACATGTGGTACACAAAGATTAAACTCTACTTTCTAAGGGCTTATTTTGAGATATTTAAAAAAAAAAAAAGGATATAATACTATGAAGTCACGTCAAATGAACCGATCTAGTTTGTAAACCAATCGTGATCATGTCAAATTTGGGAAAATCGATAAAATTCAATGACGATTTGATCAACTAATGACTCGATCAACAAACTAGTTCGTTGTTTAATATAATCTTTAAAATGGATGGGGTTACAATATTACAATTATAAACCACAAATAAAAAAGGAAAGTAGAGTGAAAATTGTATTTGTCACCATCATAAAAAAAGAAGAATCACAAGATTGAAACACAAGAGAAGAGACATAGTCAAGAGTCAAGACCATCTCCAAAATTGTCAACAAAATTTAAAATTTGACTCCAACTACCTCCACCACACATTTCTCATTCCTCAAAACACTCAACAAAATTTCATCCACATGATGCCATCAACCCACACACACCACCCACTTTGTCCCTCTTTTCTTTTTTCCTAATAAAACTAATTAACAACCATTAAACAACTTTACTAATTGTATTAAGAAAAGTGGTTAGTTTGTCCACCTTGTCCAATAAGGATTACCTCTCAAAATATCATTTAATTATCATAACTCATGGTATTTGAATTCATTGTATTATTATAGTAAATGTATTACAAAAAGTTGTCCGGTTCATATCGTTTATATCAATTAGCTTTTTTCCGTTTAAATTTGTTTATTCGGTGAATAAAAAAAGACGAGAAGAATTTGAAAAAAATATGAAGACATACACTTAAAAGGGTTTCATGATCGAGCGGAAGAGAGAATTTTTTTTTTCGCTTTTGTCCCTTCAAATTCTAAATATTTTTCATACTCGTCAAATTGAAGTCGTTTTAATTGTTAGACATCTTATCACCAATTATTGATACGATTTGAACGAACAAACTGACGAATAATAATGAAATAAAAGACAATCTTATTCCTATAATTATGGACCAAATTTGTTGCTTGATGCTTGAAAAAGTAAAAACAAAACAAAATCCTATTTTCATGGTTCTCTAAACTTTATGTTCTTTCAATTTTATATTTAATGGTGTTTAATCAAGTTATGTGATAGAGTTTGCTTTCCTAATTTAAAAAAGTTGAATTCTCTTTGAAATAAAGAACCATTATGTTCACTTGATGTTGATGGGCTGGCCATAAATTGTGCACTAAAAATTTGAAAGAAAGATGCACCAAGGTTGTTAGTTTTAAACATTTTTTAATAATATCTTGAGATATTTGTTTATATTAATTATAAAATATGGAAATATCTCAGAAAACGATGTAAATAATATAATCCCAATTAATTCTCAACCAACCAATTCACAAAACATAATTAGTCTAACATGTGCATGCCAAATAATTTAATCAAACCATGTGTATTGTGAACCAAGAATGGAATATAGGAATTAAAATAACTAATAAAATATCTTTTACTATAGATAAGATATAGAGAGAGCTAACGTAGTCATTATTTTGTAATTAGATCGTGTTTGTGATGAAGTATTTAACACGCTTAATAATCGTGTTGTTCTTGTATTCATTCTAAAAGAACACACGACATTTTTAACATACCAACACGCTCCACATGCATGCTTAATTAATGTTCTACTAATATGTTAATTACAAAAACAAAATCTACATAGTATTATTGCTTATATGGTTTTATGTATATACAATTATGTTTAATTTGTGATATTTAATCATTTATGTTTAGTGTCTCACAATACTTATTGAAAGTGTTATGTTCATCTTGACTTCTATAACACACAATCAGCATTCAACACGACACAAACATCGTACACACATCAAGTAATCTTAAACTTCACATCCTTTTCATGCAATATATGTTAAGAGAATCCACTCGTTATTGTTTTTTCATGCGTTAATCCAATTTTCAACTCTCCATTAATCAAACTTCACAAAACATGCATGTCAATATGATCAACTCGAACGATTCCCTTCTTTCCTAGTGACACCCTCACTAAGAGCTAGCACGATGATCTCTCAATAAAGGTCCGATAGGCCCCACCAAAGGCCTCACGCCTATCCTCGCCACTTCGATTATAATTCTCATGTTTGTTTCTACAAGAGATCGTATAATATCTTAACTTTCTCTCTCGTACTTTTTATGTTATTTTCAGTTGTCTGATTAGATTATCGAATATCGCTCATAAACAACAATTTCAGCGTATTCAAAAATATTTCGACGAGAAAATATCATCAACCTAATCTCCATGCAACGACGCCACTCCACGTGCAATTATCTCAAATAGTCTCTCTTTCACCCATCTTTCTCCTAATATCAAACAAAATAAAAAGAAAATGAAGTGGTTGGAGTCAATAGCATTGAACCATCCAAACAACCACACATTCTTGACCCACAAGGAAGCTTTTTCATTTTTGGAAACAAAGAAAGTGATGGTTGAAGTGGGCTAGTGTGACACATTGACACCAACCATATGGCTCAAGATTTGCATATATTTCCAAGTTTTCAAGAGCAACCACACATCACAAACACACTCAATTTCTTTTTGCAGAGTGAGTCTAGAGCTACACTTGTGCTTGCAAGCTACTTTCTTCTCTTTATTGGTACTACAAAGATGGTGACATTTAGTTACGTGCCTCAAATTTGGCCATCACATTTCTCTGACACTCGATGCTCTTTGAACGGTGAAGACAAATTTATGTTCTACCTAAATTCACAAATATCATAAAGTTCATCGATAATTGTTAACGGCTGTTTTTAATTTGAACAAATTAAATTGGTCGTCACGTTAATTTTGTAGACTTACATGATGTATCATTACAAATTTTTGTTAAAAGTTCGATTTAAAATGATGCAATACAAAAATGTTTCGGTTTAAAATGTATGGCATAAATTCTTTTTATTTGTACGACACTTATTATAAATTTTTAGCATATGATGAGTTGTTAAAATATTATTTCATTGCACTGCAAGAAGTGAACGCAAAAGAAAGCTACATTTATCTCAATACTTTTAAAATTTCCTATCATTGTCTTACCATTTATAAGGTAATACAAAATTCTCTCATTTCATCTACAATATTTGAGCCTAAACTGTCAGTTTTTATTTACAGTGATATCGATCTGTAAGAGCACACGTGAAATAAGCTATTCTTTATAGTGATATCGATTTCATGTGTGCATGTTGCTACTCTAAACTACAAGTAGAGTTTTCTTTATATGGACCAACAAAAACACGATACGTGTAAGGTTTCTCAACACTAATAAGACGGCAAAAATACGAAAATTGTGAGACTAAACGAACATAATTTGTGTTATGTTCACGTGAGATCTCGTGTCTAAACATTACCTTTAATAGAAAACAACTTATAAAAATAAAATTATGGATAAAAAACTACCATGTCCTCTTAAAATGAGACACCTAAAACATAGGATTTTACAAAGATCAAACTGTTCTCTGATCAAACGCAGATCTAAACTCTAATCTTCACCTAATCTTCATCTAATCAATCAATAATAACAAATCTAATTTTGTTAGTTAATTAATTAATTAAAAACACATCAACAAAATCCTACAGCCACAAACAACCCCAAACCCATCCAACGGCCACAAACTCTCCACGTCAATTATCGTGATATCACCGACCTCACTGAGTCGCCTCTCCGGCTTTTCAACGACCTCACGGAGTCGGTTGCTTCTCCGTCCATCGCCGTCAACTTTGAACGGCTGTTAGTTAACGACGAACAGCAACGATCGTCCTGAAATTCGGAGATTCAAATTTGTTCAGTGCTTGAAAATTCGAGAACACAAAATTGAAATGGAAGCAAAAACAAACAAACAGAGATTCAAAATTGCTCAGTGCTTGAAGATATGAACACAAAAGCACTGAAACGGAGGAGAGATTCAAAATTGTCCAGTGCTTGAAATTTGAACACGCAAATCTGAAACAGAGAAAGTGATTTCGTACCAGAGAGTGAAGATCTGGAGAATTTTCTCGCATTCGCTTCCTCGAAACCACCGTAACTGTCTCCGAAAACTCGTCATCGCTACTGGAGGAGCTCGCGGCCGGAGGCGGTGGCGTGGAAGACCACGGCACCACCTGATTCTCGCCTTCCTCGTCGTCTTCGTCCTCCCGATCCTCTTCGTCCTCGTCTTCGAACTCGTCGTACTCATCGGCATCGTCCTCTTCGTCGGAGTCGAGATCTTCATCGTTCTCACTTTCGCTCTCGCATCTGTCGCTCACTCCACCGGCGCACCTCTCGCAGACGGAAACAGTGCGGCCGAGCTTCGCGCCGGAGGCTTTCCACGGCGTCGGCGACTTGCACTCGTTGCAGAGGAGGCTTCTCGAGTGACGAGCGACGAGGAAGTTGGCGCCGTGGACCTTGGCGTCGCAGGTCCAGCAGAGGATCGCTTGGTCCGATTCGCAGTAGGTCTGTGCCGGAGAGTTGCAGAGCTCACAGATCTTCATCGCCGCTGCTAATACTGCTAGAAATTGAGAGGTTCGTTTTCGGTCTCTGAATTTTCTTTCAGTTTCTTGCGTTTTCTTTCACTTTCTCGGAAATTCTCTCTGCGTTCGGTTTGGTTTCTCTCTCTATTTTCTGGGAGACATAAGAATTTAGATGAAGAAAGGGAGGGGCAAGTTGTATTGATTATACAAAACAGCCCTGCTTTTCCTCTATATTACCAAAATGCCACTCTTGTTAGTTTTTTTGTTTTTGAACTATCCATTATGCTGAATGTGATCATAAGATTCAAAACACAAAAGAAGTAAAATAGATTAGTGTAATACCTTGTTTAATTAGATTAGTCCCTAGTATATAAACTTCAAAATTTTGTAGGGGATGTTTCAAACATTACATTTTCTTTGAAAAAATCGTGAATTCAAATCTTATGAGCTCGAAAGTATTATTAGTTAAGTACATAAACATCAGAATTTTAATCTTAACTGAATGGCTTTGTCAAATGATCTCATGGTCCGTTATGCATGAAGACAAATTGATTATTAATTTTTTTTTTAAATTGGAAAACATGAAAACACTCCCTAATGTACCTACGCTCCCTAATTTACCTATAGAAAAGGAGTCATGTGTTTTCTTGTATGTCGTTTCTATCATGTAACTCCTAAGTTCTCATTCGCTTTTACAAGTCCCTTGTAAATTATGATTACCTATAAATTAGAATTTCTTTGATCATGTAGCATGTAAAAAAAATGAAAAGCAATGAAAATATCCCCTAAATGATGCACAATGGTCAAGACATACATCTTCATGTGGAAGGTCGTGAGTTCAAATCTCATTACATTGAGTTGGATAAGATTTTAGATTAAAAGAAATAATTACCCCGTGTTGTGTAGCTCAACTTAAAAAGAAAACACTAAAAATTTCTTTCGACAAATTTTAGATTGAGTGTTAAAGTCACTCTAATGTAATCCATCACATCATTTTCTTGTGCAGCATGACTAATTTGCAATGTGTGTGAGTTTTACAAACTCGAAATAAACATAACACAACCACAAAATGTGTGAATCTTAACACTCTAACTCTGTATCATATTCATGTTACGACGTGTTACATTGTTCTTACACGAATTTTCAACTCTAATAAACATCAACAAAACAACCATGATTCATATTCTAATTAGTTAATTAAGATTAGTAGTTGAAAGAAACAAAAGCATTAGCCATATATATAATTGGAAAGGGCAAAAGAGTAAATAGGACAAAGAAGAAAATCCAGAGCTAGAGAAAGCTGTGGTGTCCGGTAGTGCCAAGTGTCGGATCCTGAGGGAGCAAACAGCTTCAAATATTGTGTGGTCGAAATCAAATCGCTCGCAATACCATACCATACCATTCCTCGGCGCTCGCAGTCGCAGCAGCACAGATATTTTGTTCCTCGCTTCGAAGCGTCCGATGGTGACGCGTCAACGCCACGTGGCACGCTTCCCGCGGAGATTCTGATTCGCTTACGCTCCCATGAGCTGGTCCGAGTGGCCTGTATTTGATTTCCCTCTCCTTCCTCCCTGGGCCCCACACCCCCTATTTTATTCTCTCTCTCTCTTC
>JAYMTH010001032.1:0-16582 GCA_036897465.1 Pelargonium australe | reverse complement strand
TGTGTCGTTCTTAGTTGTGTGTTGTGAGTTGTTCATGAAATTCAAGTTTGGGAGTTAGTTGTTGCTTTTAATTGCATATGGTTGCTTTTAATTTCAGTATGAAATTCAAACTTATTTATGATTCTAGTTTATTGGTGACCATGCAATTGCTCTAAAGAATCCTACTATATAAGCGATAAAAAAAAAAAAAATGCCTTTTCTCTTTACTAACCAGCATTCTACTTGGTGGAACAAAATCAACTTTCACAAGAATAGATCCTGAGGCATCTATACCTTTTCTCTTGTTTACTAGTTTATGTTATGTTCAAGGTAGCTTTCTTTTTTCAGTATATATCTTTAAAATTAGAGTTTTCAAATAAGGACATTCTATCACATTCCCAAGTTTAAGAGTAAAGTGAATTGGAAAGAAGCAAGATTTTGTGAGTGAGGTTTTGTGGACCAGTCTTAGCCCAACAAAGTTTCGCAGTCAGGGATAGCACCATTAGAACTTCAAGAGTTATTATTTTAATATTAGCTCGTTTGAGAATCTAGTTTCCCAAATAATGAGTCCTACCACCCCAGATATACATTGTTTCTCAACTAGCTGACTATAAGCTTGTCCCTTGTCATTGCTTTTCATCGTTGTAGTTTCAAATTTTATATATGACATACCGATTTATCTTACCTTGATTCTGTTTGTTAATCTCATCATGGATTCGACTTATATTGGGAGAGTTTGTATTCTTAGGATTGCTGACAAATCTCAAGTCTATACTCAACATGCCTATATGAGGCCACTTGGAGTAGGTTAGTTTCTGCTCTCTTAAGAGTTCCAAGAGATTCCGTATTTATGGCGAACAACATATTGTCCAAGTTATCTTTTTATTCATTAACTTTCATACTGAAATGATCCTTTTTCCTTGGTTTTTTGTCTTTGCTCTTTGGAAGTTGCCATGGTATTAGGTATTGATGATGAATATGGAGCACGACTCTTTAAATGCGATCCAGCAGGCCATTTCTTTGGTCATAAGGTATGTGATATTATTTTTTTCTTTGGTGACATTTTTTAAGTAGAATTGTTAAGTGGAGTTTTTTGTGCTTGTGTTAATTGACATAATAACAGAGATGTATTGGATGCTACCAGAACACAATGAGCTCTTACTGCCTTTAAATATGGCCCGGTGCTGGCTTTTTTGTTAGGAAGGAGTGTAGTGTCCACATAAGGGTACCTTAGTCATCCATTAGGTCTCTGTAATTACACTATTGCAGCTTACATATTTGGTTTCTAAAATTGTTGATCAGTCATCAGGCAGATATAGACCATCTTACATGATTTATTTGATTATATATGTGCATCTCGTCTCTACCGCCAGCACCAACTCTATCTTTCTTCGATTATAGTCTCGACGAGTTGAGTGGTAATCAGTGTAATGGACGTGGGCAATAACTAATTTTGAAAATGATAGAATCTGTTTGACACTCTAAAACACATTGACAATCATGACTTAATGTAACTTGTATGCACTAATATAGCAAATATAGATTATCATTTAATATAATTGAACATGTTCTTAGCTTAATGTGTCTATGGTTTTATAAAAATTGAGTGTCACAGTGTCCATGTCCGTGTCCGTGTCCTGTGTCTCATGCAACATAGATCTCAAATGATCCCAGAGAAGAATTGATGCACGAGTCACAGTTGCATTGTCTACTATACTTTATTATTTAAGTTTTGTTGTGTTATGTTATGTTGTGTTGTGTGTACTTCATAACTTTTATGTCTCAGGCGACAAGTGCTGGACTAAAAGAGCAAGAGGCAATTAATTTCTTGGAGAAGAAAATGAAGAATGATCCCGCATTTTCTTACGAGGAGACAGTGCAGGTATTTTATTTTACTTTTCCGTTAATCTCCATTTAGTTTTGACTACATGGGAACCTAGGTAGATTTTGAGACTCCCATTAACTCTTAGCCGATGTTTGTGACTGCTGCATAATTGTTATCCATTCAAAATAGGCATATTATGCTTTACTGTTTGCTTCCCTTGTAGTCTAACACATAGTACCGTTCTTTTACTATCAGACTGCAATTTCAGCACTCCAATCAGTCTTGCAAGAGGACTTTAAGGCCACTGAAATCGAGGTAACAAAACACCGCTACTTCAATATCAGTTACTGTTTCTGTAATTAGAAGCTATACATGGCAAGCTTTGTGGAAGCCGAGTTGAAATGCAGCAATCTGTTACTCTGTTATATGTAGGGGTGTTATCAAGTCGAGCAGTTCTGCTCGACTCGTTAATTTCTCATAAACTAAAATTCATTCAAATAAAATCATTATTATTTGCCATTGAGCATAAATAATTTTTTTACCGCCATACATATAGATAAATAACACTTGTATGCGGACTACATGTTGTATAGCATTGTCAGTTGAAAATACATTCATTAGAAACATAAATCTTATCAATTGATTCATAAAATAGAGACTAAAACAAATTTTGTTTAGATTTTCAAAGAAAGAATCATGTATAAATCGTAAAATAACAAACGAACCGGCTCACAAGCCCATCGAGTCTCAAAAAGCTCGGCATGAGCTTCTAAACCTAGACTCAAGGTTGACTCGAGCTTAAGCCGGATACTTAGCGAGGGGCTTGTTATATGCCACATAGCTCAGTTGAAGATGCAAAAAACTGTTAAGTTTCAGTTTCCGTAGAACTCTCTGTTTTGACTTGGAAGGAATCTTGATTTCGCTTTCCCTTCATCTTATACAGGTAGGAGTCGTGAGGGCGGACAATCCTGTGTTCAGGGTGCTGTCCACGGAAGAGATCGACGAGCACTTGACAGCGATTAGCGAGCGCGATTAGGATCAACAGTAGATGATGTTTGATTGAATGACTTGAATTTGATGAACTGTGATACTCTTCTTCTTCCTCTTCTCTTTTGGCTTCTGTAATGTTAAAATAATTTTCTAAATTGGTTAAAGAAACTACTGTTTGGGACATCTATTTGTCACATAACTCTCCTACCAAGTATGGGTTGCAATTCGTGTTGGGTGGTTAAGAGCTGGCAATCTGAATCCAAATCCGAATCATGGGCATTTCGGGTGACTTAAAACCGATATTATTCGTTTAACTTTTAGGTCGAGTAGATACATCCTATAAAACTGGTAATGTTAAATTGATGCTATCATAAAATATTTGAATTAATTTTTGTCAATTCAAATCTTGAACTGCCACTTTTACGAGTGGGTTGATATGATACGACATAATATTTTTTTAATTTTATACAATCCAAACAGATTAAGGTAGCGTTCGTTTAAGAAATTTTAATTGAATTCTAAGGAATTTGAAACATGTTAGGTACTATAAATTTGTAATTATTGCGTTCGTTTAGTATTTTAGGAGGGTATATTTGAGATTAAAAAAATATTCTCTTTCCTCAAATGAGTTAAATAATTTCAAATTTTAAGCAATTGAAATACCACATCTACTATGATATTTCAATTCCTTAGAATTTAGATTTATTAACTCTTGAGAAACAGAGTTTAACTATTTTAATTAAGTTAAAAACTATATTAAACGAACGCCATCTAAGATTAACTTGACATGAACAGATAAGTTTGGATGTTTATTTGGTATGACTATTTTCTATCTTTTGTGCGTCGTGTTGAAGGTGGATCGTGTGTAATACGGTTCAACACATACACATCACGTTTAAACACACAACACAAATAATGAACTTGATTGATACAACGCGATATTTCACACAAACACAATATTGTTACAAAATTAGTGAGCTATAACCCGTTTACTTTACATGTTTAAACTCGAATTGTCAGTTCTAATTTTTTATTAGATATATATTTATATTGCAAAAAAATAAAATAAAAAATTATCTGTCCAATGAGAATATGCCACGCAATCATCCTCCCATTCAGTCAACACTCTCCATTTACAGTAGTACCTCACACAAACAGCATTTCAACAAAATGGAGAGCAACCAATTCCTCATCTCTTCTCTCTAACCTGTACTCTGCGAAACCCCAAACCCTAGCCAATTTTCTCGCTCTTTCTCTCCAATTTTCTCGCACTTTCTTTCCCCGTGAAATTCACGGCGCAATTGGATCTGAGCGCCGTCAATCCAGTAGAAAAAGCCCTGGAATTTCGTCTCTCAGCGACGGAGATATTGTAAATTGGTCCACGGGGGCTCAGATAATCTGATTTTTGCTCGATCGAGCTGGGAGGTTTTGGATCTGCGGAAGATACATTGTGACTTTCGAGAATTGCCGAAGAGTTTTTGGTAATTGAGATTAGGTTTTGCAGGGTATTTGGTTGTGCTGCATTTTGAATCTTTGTGCTGTTTTCTGGAGATTTTTTTTTTTTTTTTTTGTTGTATCAAAGAGAGTAGAGAGGCGGATAGAGATATCTGAGCTGCCAATGCTATTTTTGTTCAGTTTGTGAAGATTTTCGTGCTAACGAACTAGTTTGAGCTCGACAATGTCTTGGGCGGGACCAGAAGATATTTACCTTTCGACCTCTCTAGCTAGCTATCTTGACAGTAAGCTCATTTCGTTAGCTCAGTATTGATACATCTGTGTGTTATTGTGTTTGCTTTAACTTTGATACTGAAAGTTACTAATTTGAAGCTTCAGTTCATTGAGCTGTGGAATTTAGTTTGGTTCAATTGTCATGCTTTCTGGACCAATGGGTTTTTACTTTCATTAATTTCAGAACATCAGTTATATCACTAATATACAAAGATCATATATTAGTCGCATATAAAGAAGGTGAAAAAAGGAGAGCAATAGTCCAATAATGTTTGAGCAAATCTGTATGGAATAAAAGTTGGGTTAACGTCAAATGGAGATAAGATGCAGTAGAATTGATTAAAATGGTTTGTAATCATGGAAAGAGGGACTAGTGAAGGGGTAGGGATAGACGTAAGTTATCATGGAAATAAGTAGGGGGGATTGGGGAATGGCATTTTAACATTAGATAGGATGGTTTGGAGAAGTAGAATACGAGCAGAAGATCCCACAGAGTTTTAGATGTCCTTGCGGCTTAAAGACTAAAGTATGATTTGTAATTGATTTGGTGACAACATGGTATTGGATCATCGGGTGATATTATTTGAAAAAGAGAAGATAGATCTTTATTGTGGAAACAATGTATGGTCAATGCATTAAAATGAACCTGCTGTTGAACAATGAACTACTATGTTAAGTGGTTGCGAAGAATACTATTTGTAGATATATTTGTGCACTTAAGTAACATTTGTATTATAATTTTGGAATGGGAATGTTAACAAGATTCCCATTCTAAAGCCATTGAGCCATTCTCATCACCATAAAGTCATAGTCAAAACATAAAGAATGTGATTCTAATTCCCATTCCCATTCTTTATTCTCGTTCATGAACAAAAATTCTAATTCAAACACTTTCTTAATGTGTCCATTTTAACCAAAGTGGTCTCATGACTTATTGAGTAGGATTATACTTTGGACAATGTATCAAATGCTTAACAACATAAGATACTTTGGTAGCTTATCCTGCCACCAGGCAGCTTCATAATATCACAAGAGTGAGAAGAGAGAATCAGCAATCTCCACTTCAATCTCCAAATGACATTGCTTGAATGTAATCCGATTGTGGCATAACATTTTCCAATGGTTATTGACCCATGTTTCTTATGTAGCGTATATTAGGGAAAACACTTTGCATGTTTGAAGCAGCTTCTGTTTTGGCTTAATATACATTGTAGATGAGGAGTATCATTGGTGTTGTAGTATTTAGAATGTAAAACATTTTTCAGTGAACTAGTTACCCTGCTTAAGACTTCTTATACCATATTAGGCTTAACTTTACCAGATATAGACTTCTTTTAACATGTTCTACTTTCATTATGTGGTCACACCACTTCCTCTTTTATGTGAGCTATGGTGGTATTCATTGATGTATTATTTTATTTTTTTACAGAGAAACTTCTTGTCCTGCTGCGAGATGGTCGGAAGCTATTGGGAATGCTTCGTTCTTTTGACCAATTTGGTACAATTTTCTTGTTGATGTAGTTGTTTACAGCTTTATCACCTTATTTTAATAAACTAAATACCTGTATTTTTTGTATGCAGCCAATGCTGTCCTTGAGGGTGCATGTGAGAGGGTCATTGTCGGTGAACTTTACTGTGATATTCCCTTAGGTCTATACGTAATTCGTGGGGAGAATGTTGTCTTAATTGGAGAACTGGTATGTTGGATTTCTTTGTTAAGATTTTCTTTTGCAACATACACCTTTACAGTGTCTTAAGATTTTCAATTGATTTGTTAGGACTCGGAGAGGGACGACCTTCCATCACATATGACTCGTGTTTCAGCAGCAGAAATTAAAAGGGTTAGTAATCAATTGTCTTATAACATGAACACACATTTTAATTGTGAAGATTATACTATATACCAACTACCAAGACATTTTGTTCCATAACTCAAACTCTCTTTGTTTTCAATTACATAGTTTCCTTGTATTAACTATTAAACTATCATAACAACGGTTGGATTCTTTTCCATTAGATAATTAGCGTTCATGTTTTTCTTAGTGGTGGGGATAGTGGCTCTATAGTAGGTTCTAGGATGTGTCGCTGTTTTGTGATATGGGGCCAGATTAAAGTAAATTTAGCATGGTAGAGTGATGGATTGAATTGATATTGCATGCCATAAGGCCAATCTGACAGTACCTCTTAGTAGGTGTGTTCAGTTGGTCAAGACCATACCTGAAATAGCGCATTTTGAATACTGGGATTTGAATGGTTAGAAAATGGTCCTGGACAGGGATCAGGACCAGGACCAGGACCAGACGGGTTGGGCCGGGTGTAACTAAAGAATTATAAATATTTTAAAGCTTTTTAAAGATAATATGTAGGAAAATTTATATTTTGAGTGGATTGGGTGAGTAATAATGATGTGCATTGCACTGCCAAAAGTAATTAAAAAAAACAAATAACCGCATTTTATAAGAGAATGAAATTTAAACTTAATAATTCAGTCCGGACTGGAATATGAACATCCCTACCTCTTAGTGAATGGTGGATGTTACAGTCCACAAAAGAGAGAGAGAAAGGAAAGGAACCGTTACTCTGTTAATTTTGTTCTCTATAGCCTTCTTTCAGTGTGAACAATGATTTTAGTTTAAATCTTTCTTTGCATCGCCATCTTGTACATGTTTGGTTTAGATGTTTACCTGGTACAGATTTAGTTCATTGTGTACAATAATAGTGTTTTGATGCCATATGATCTGAGAAAATATTCTTTACATGGCTACCATATATGTCTACTAGACTACTACTGCTATATTTCCAGTATGACAACTTTTTAAAAATATTTTTATTACATTCGGTCCAAAACCGGTCTAATCTATGTATTTCCTGTCTGGTTCTAGTCCCTGAACTTTCGGTCCGTTTTGGTCTTTGACCAAAGCACCCCCCTAGACATTCATTTTATGACGGAGGAAGTGATCTATTTGCTTATTTATAAGTGTCATCTTGCAGTATCAAATCATTGAGCTCATTCCGGTTATTCTTTAACATCTGCATTGTTTGTACATGCAGGCACAGAAAGCAGAAAGAGAAGCTACAGATCTTAAAGGTACAATGAGGAAAAGAATGGAATTTCTTGATTTGGACTAATATATGCGCATTATTTTCATGCCATGTCCGCAAATATTAACGCGGTTGGTGCTACGAGCTATGATTATACGAGGTCTGTTAGGAGCTGTGATCTTTTTCTTTTACCTCATACGACGGGAAATTGTGTTGTGTTATTACTATTTGATGTTTAGTGAATTTAATTGTCATCTGTTAATGTAGGTTTCTCATTTAAATCTTCAGTATCTACTCAGTTTACAATCTTATTTGCATGATTCAATTTTAATAGCCTCTCGTGCATTCTCCTCTTGTTGCATTGCCATTTTTCTTTAGCAAACAACTCTTGTTGGAGCTTCTTGCAACTACCAACATCTACAAGTTGTGAGTTTAAACAAAGGACTGTTTTTTCCCGCATAGCAAATATCTCGTGACGTAGCTTATAGCAAATAACTGTTGTCGGAATTATTTTAAACCTACCAACGTCGACAAGTTGTGAGTTTGAGGGTCGTTTTGGTTCCCATTGCAAATAACTCATGTCGGAGCTTCTTACACCTACCAACGTCTACGAATTGTGCTCTTGAACGACTGTTTTTGCTCGCATAGCAAATAACTCGTGTTAGAGCTTCTTGCAGCTACCAAGATTTACAAATTGTGCATTTGAATGACTATTAGAGGAAGTAACTCGTGTTAGGGCTTCTTACATGATCTATCATCGTTTACGGATTGGGCGTTTGAATGACCACTTTTGCCCTTAGAGCAAGTAACTTATGTCGAGGCTTCTTACTTCTATCGACGTTTATGTTCGAATGACTTTTTGCTCATACAACAAATTACTCATGTTAGGACTTCTTGCAACTAACAACGATTACGAATTGGGTGTTTGAATGACATTTTTGCTCATGCGACAAATTACTCATGTCAAGGCTTCTTGCAACTAACAACCTCTACAAGTTGTAGGTTTACTCATGTCAAGGCTTCTTGCAACTAACAACCTCTACAAGTTGTAGGTTTGAGAGACCGTTATTGCTCACATAGCAAATAACTAATGTTGAACATTCTAGTTAGGAAAATGTTAAATATCTCAAAATTTGTACAAAATTTGGTGTACAAAGTGACGTGACAGCCTACATGGCACATCTAATTTTCATATTTCGTGGTTTAAAATTAAGTTTTAACGAATACAAACCCGACATATATGATACCACCACCCTCCCATGAATTTCTGGTGCGGAGCGCCCGATTTATTAAACATACTGTACATGTGGCACATTGTAATTTGGCCAACTCATCAATAAAGAAATTGATGTGTCATATCTCTTTGTTTGACACATCATTTTGTACAATTTTTTTTTGTACAAAATTTTGTACATATAGCATTACTCTTCTAGTTATACATATACCAACCTCCTCCACAAGTTGTGGATTTCAAGCAGCCTTTTTATCCTCGTGGCAAATAAATATTGTCCGACTTACTTTCAACTACGAGCATCTACGATTTGTGTGTTTGAGAGAAATTTTTCGCTTCTACATCAAATTACTCATGTGAGAGCTTCTTGCAACTAGTGCCTACAAGTTGTGAGTACGACGTGCAATAGCACTTGCCTACCAGAAACTAGACATGTTATTGTTGCGTTTGTATGATCATTTTCAACTCTATTTGAAATAAACCGACTGTTCACACATTAAAAAATAATAATAATAAAAAACTCACATCCAATGTGGGCCCAGGCCCAAATAGCCTACGTGGGCTCTAAACACTTGGCCCAAAACCGACAACTTAACTATAAACTTAAGCAGAAGACCAGAGCAACGCTCATATACACCCAATCATTTCAATTGACCTGTACGTGTCAACCATCAACGGCTCATCACTTCGATACTGACACACACGCGTCACATCGTATCATTTCTCGTACCGTTACTGTCTATACTACCGGTAGTGACTACAGTAGCTCGATCTCTGCTCGTTTCTTGAAGAAGCTCGATCTCTATATTCACATTCTCTCAAGCTTTTTCTTCGTCGTCACTCACTGCGAGATCAGATCTGGAACCTTCTAGAGCTAGGGTTTAGCTTCTGCAGCAACAATGGCGTCGGCGACGGTGACGGAAGCGATGAGATTGTTCTCGGTGCTGTGTTTGCTCAGTGTATCGTTCGTCGGCGTTGAGGTCGAGGCCTCAGTTCACGAGTACAGAACCGAGAAATTTGCGAGCAAAGGCAACGCGTTCGTCGTCCATGGAGGCAGCGAGGGGATTTACTCTTCTGTCCCTAACGACACCGACACCGATGTTTCTTCTTCTTCAAATGGTGACTCCTTTATACGGTATGTTTTTGGTTTAGATCTCGCAATTTGACGTTCGTTAACGTGATTTTCTTCTCTGGCGATGCTGTTTTTTGAGATTTTAGTGTTGCGATTTTGGAATCAGATAGTAGGAGAATTGGAAATGTGTGAGAAAATGCATGAACGGTGTAAATTTAGCTATGAAGAATCTGTTTGGTTGAGGTCATCAAACTATTTGATTAGCTTTTTGGCTCGAGTTTTGAGTGTATGGTTGATAGTTATGTAGTTTTGGAAACATTGGCTTCACCAAATTTTGATTACTCTGGTGGTGTAGTTTTTTTGGATTTAAGTTTAATTTGCTATGATTGTGTTGCGAATGTGGAATTGGATAATAATTGAAAATGCTTAAGAAAATGCATGAACGGTGCAAATTTAGCTATGAAGATTCCATTTAATTGGTCAAACTATCTGATTAACTTTTTGGCTAGACTTTTGAGTGTATAGATGATAGTTGTACAGTTTTGTAAACACTGGCTTCACTGAAATATGATTCATATGGTTATATAATGTGATTTGGTTATCTGGCTATGATTTTTGAGATTCTAGTGTGATGTGTTATGATTCTATTGCGATTGTGGAATGGGATAATAGGAGAATTGTAAATGTGAGAAAATGCATGAACGATGTAAATCAAGCTATAAGGAATCAGTTTAATTGAAGTCATCAAACTATCTGATAAGCTTATTGGCTTGAGTTTTGAGTGTATAGCTGATAGTAGTCCAATTTTGGAAGCACTGCCTTCACCAAATTTTTGTTAATATGGTTTATTAACATATATGATAAGATTTTAGTGTAATTACAATTGTGGAATTGGAGAATTGAAAATGTGTAAATGCATGAATAGTGTAAATTGAACTCTGAAGAAACAGTTTAAAGGAGGTGAAAATAAGTAAAGAGTGATTATGAGCTCATTAGTGATCAAACTATCTTATTTTTATGCTCTTTGGCTCGAATTTTTAGTATGTTGTTGATAGTAGTACAGTTTTGGAAACACTGACGCCAAAATAATTTGATTAATTTAGTTCATAAGATGTGAGTGATACATTGAATTTGAGTAAGTGATTATGAGCTAATTAAACTATGTGATTATCAAGCGTTTCAGCATAAGTTTTGAGTATATAGTTGATAGTAGTACAGTTTTGGAAACACTGGATACACCAGAGTTTGATTAAATATGGTTCATAAAATGTGTGATACACTGTTTGTGAGCGAGTGATTGTGAGCTAATCAATTATCAAACTCTGATTATCAAGCTTTTTTACTCTAGATTTTTTGTATATAGTTAATTGCAGTACAGTTTTGGGAACACTGGCATCACCAAATGTTGTTTTGATGGCAAGTGAGTGATTACGAGCTAATGAATTATTGAACTATGTGATTATTAAGCTTTTATCTCAAGTTTTGAGTATGCAGTCGATACTCGATAGTTGTAGAATTTTAGAAACAATGGCTTCATCAGAATTTGAATTATATGGTTCATAAGATGTAGTTGATAGTGAAAGTACAACTAAATACTTCTGAAGAGTGATGCATTAAATGTGATTTTCATTTCTGCATGTAATTGTGCGCATGCATGTTCATTGCAAGAGTCTTTCTCATTTAGGATAGTGAACTTGGTGATTATCAAGCTTTCTGGATCAAGTTTTGAGTATATAGTTCATAGTAGTACGGTTTTGGAAACACTTGCTTCATCAGAATTTGTATTATAGGGTTACAACTGAATAACTCTGAAGCATGATACATTCAATGTGATTTACTGATTTTCATTTCCATATGTGTGTGTACGCACACACATTCAAGAATCTTGCTCATTTAGGATAATGAGCTTGGTCATAAACACAACTTGTACTACCTACAGCTCTTATATTTTCCTTTACCTGATCTGATATGGCAATGTGCTACCAGTTTCGAGAAGACTACGTTCTGGAGACCCATGGAATTTTCTAATTTCAGCTCAGGGTTGATCCAAGCCATTGTTTTTGAGGTGGAAGATAGGGAAATGATTGGGGGTTCCGCCTATGGGGGCCAGAGAGCTGTCTGCTGCACAGCAGATCTTGCAAAATTGGGTGTATGTTCAGAAGGCGAAGTTATTCACCGCCCTTCCTCCAGAAATCCAGGCTGGCCTCAAGTATTTGGTATCTCCTTCAATGCAGACGAGCTTAGTGCAACATTGCCGTCAAAGTCAATACCAATTACAAGAACTGGGATGTACAACTTGTATTTCATTCACTGTGATCCAAATCTCAAGGAGCTGGCTGTTGAAGGGAAGACGATATGGAAGAATCCTTCCGGTTATTTACCGGGTAGAATGGCACCACTCATGAAATTCTATGGGTTCATGTCTCTTGCCTTTGTGATACTTGGAATCTTTTGGTTCTCTCAGTATGCGAGATTTTGGAGAGAAGTTCTTCCATTGCAAAATTGCATTACGCTAGTGATAACACTTGGTATGTTTGAGATGGCTTTTTGGTACTTCGACTATGCTGAATTCAACGAGACTGGAATCAGGCCAACTGGGATCACTGTATGGGCAGTCACCTTCGGCACAGTAAAACGTACCATTGCACGTTTAATCATCCTGACAGTTTCTATGGGTTACGGTGTTGTGAGACCTACCCTAGGTGGTCTGACATCAAAAGTCATTTTGCTTGGAGTGACATTCTTTGTGGCATCTGAAGTGCTTGAACTGGTAGAAAATGTTGGTGCAGTCAGTGACATGTCAGGCAAAGCAAGACTGTTTCTGGTTCTTCCAGTGGCAATCTTGGATGCTTTCTTCATTCTTTGGATATTCACTTCTCTTTCTGCAACTCTTAATAAGCTTCAGGTACTTTCATGTCTTTTCTTGTTACTCTATCCGTCCAAATTGAGTGTCTTGTTATCTCATTGAAAGGAAAAGTCCGTTAGTAGTAGACATTTCCCCTTCCACCCCAATATGCATATGTTGTAACAAACTCAATAGAAGCTAACTATTTATTATAGAGATATTATTGGTAATTCATGTCTAACTAACTTCCTAAAAAGAAAGATGACACTCATTTTAGGACATAATTTTTAGAGAGACAAGACACTAATTTTGGGACGTATGGAGTATTAAATTTGGGTGAAGCAGTATACTAGTATGTACTTCTATACCTCGTCCTTTGTAGTTCTCGTCTGTAAATGAAGTTTTCAAGTATATTAGTATTAGATGGTTTTATGGTTTCTCTGTTGCTGATGAGCTTAAATCAATGAATATTATTGTGTGATTTATGGGAGGAGAAAAAAAAAAACTTGAGGGGTGTTCTCGTGTGCTAAAAGCAAGTCTATTGGAGTAATTGAACTTAATTTTACTGGGCTTGTGAGAACATGAGACTGTTATCAATCTTAAATTGTCATTTCTGCCTAAACTAAGTTTTTTGTTCCCCCTTCTAAATTTGCCTTTCAGATGGGATTTTATGGACATTTTATGCTGCATTTACTAAATGCCAAATTTCTATTTCTTACCTTTTTTTTTAAGGTTTATCTATCTGTTTTATTGTCACAGTGTGTAACTTGATACTTCAATGCAAGTGACTAACCGATCAATTTTTGCTTGTTGACATGATGCGACAGGCAAGAAGGATGATGATCAAACTAGATATCTACAGGAAGTTCACGAATGCTTTGGGTGTTGCTGTTATTGTGTCCGTGGGTTGGATATGCTACGAGGTAATGCATCGTTGCACTAATATATTTATGTTCCGTTTGGACATTTGGATTTGGATTCCACTTAAATCCAATATGATTCAAAACACGCCATGTCTTACATTGTAATTTGAAATTTTATGATTTTCGAAACATTAAATTTGTATTTGAAATACAACATTTCAAAACCCAAATTTCTAATCATATCCAAGAATTCAATGCAACCTTATGGATTTTAAAGTCATAAAGCTGAATATCTTTGATTCTTGATGGTTCTCTTTGGATATAGGAAAAGTGTAGTTAAATGCAAATAATAAGGTGGAATTCATTGACTAATTTTTCTTCCTTCCCTCGACTTTTCCAATATCGAAACTACTACCTTCATTTCAAAAAAGTGTCATTTTAGAGGTTCACACATAATTAAGAAGTCATGTAAAACTACCTAATTAACCTTGTTTAATTGTGTGTTCTCGTTAATTACCACCCACTCTAATTACCAATCTTGTTTTAATGCTAAAAATGATGGAAGGGTATTATTGGAAAGTCATGTCCATTTTTCCGTTGTAATTGTAAAATCAAACAATTTTCAGTTTCCAAAATGTCACTTATTTTGAAACCATCCATAGATGTTAAGTTCTCAAGATATTGTTATGTATCTTGTAACTAATTCTTCTATTATTTAGCTTTTTAATCTAATTTTGATATCTATGCAGCTTTATTTCAAGGCAAATGATGTGTACAATGAGCAGTGGCAAACTGCATGGATCATCCCCGCCTTCTGGCAAGTCCTATCCTTTTCAGTCTTATGCATAATCTGTGTTCTTTGGGCGCCTTCTCAGAACTCAACGCGGTACAAAATGCATTGCTTCTTTCACGAAACTCTTTTCTTTTTATCTTCTTGTTTCTCAGTTCATGCACAGTTCAATGGTTAAAGTTTCAAATGAGCCTCCAACTTACACACATTTCGTTATTTACCCTCCAACTATTTTCAAATCACCGATGCCCGAAACCAATCTTTTGAACTAAATTTAATCGCAAATTTTGCTCATGTGCCTAGAGTAAAGATTAAGAAACCTGCAAAAAATGCGACTACAAATTTTTTTTTGGGCATGAGTGATAAATTTGATTAGTATATAGGATGTACAGGTAGGGGATTATCTATACATTTAACCTAAGTTTAAAATGTTGTTTGTTCATTGCTTCTGAAATTTCTATTGCATTAGTTATAGCAACATAAATGAGATTAGGCTTCGTTTGTTGAATATTGTTTTTTCTTCTCTTTTGCCGTAAAAACATGGGTCAATGTATGTTTTCCATTAATAATTTGGAAATTTGTCTTCTATGCAATGGTAGACAATCTCTCTGTTTAAAAGAACTAGTTTATGTTGTTTGCATTGCTTAGATGTTAGGAAGACGTTTTGTAATACATTATAAAAATTATTCCTCCATCCCAAAATAATTGTTCACTTTCTCTATAAAATAATGTCGCAAAATAACTGTTCACTTTTCTTTTAGGGGTTTAGTTATACATGAATTACCAATACATGAATTAGTTGCCAATTTTGAGTTTGGTGAATAGTTACATATAAACTCTACTTATATGTCTCGGATTTTAGGGTTTGTGTTATCACTAATCTTATTATATTAGAGCTTCGTATTTCCTTTTTTTTTTTTCACGTTTCTCTTGGTGATTTGGTTAGACTCATCATTTTACACCAAAACTAAACACTTGTCGATCTTGACAGATATGCTTATTCTGAAGAGACAAGTGAAGAGTTTGATAAGGATGATACTACCTTGAAACTCATAAAACCATCCCCAATGCCTTCTGAAGATGTCAAAATAGCTCCAGAAGCGAGATCGATTCAAGGAGTATCTAGTGACGATCTGGAAGAAGACAAGACCGAGTAGTAAAGTTTAAAACTGGACCTTCTTCATCCCGAGGAACCTATTCTACATCCTTGAGCCCCCCGTGCATCCTCGATCCAAAATTTCTAACAGCGCGAGGATCCCGGTATGGAATGTTGTACTTTATATTAACAGAATGAGCTATATCTCTCTCTATGCATCTTCTTCTTTTTTACTGCTTTGTAAATTTTATCCATTCCCTCTTTTGTTAGTCTTGTTTCTCTGTATTGTGCCAAACATGGTTAGAATCTTTGATCCCTATTCGAGTTGATTCACCCTAAACAATTCAAAATCACTACTGAATCTCCTATAGATTAGAATTGGGAGAATCACCCGATTAAGCCGGTTTCTCCAAATTCCAAATTCAGTTCTTATGATTCACCCGATTTACCCGATCCACATACCCAGTTGTACTAGATCAGGTCAAATGGGTCTCGACCTGTATTGAGAAAAATTCACCACTTTTTTTTAGTATTTATTAAGTTGTTTGTATTAGTTTAAGCTAATATTTTTCCAAATATTAGTTTGTCTTTCTAAGAGTTTTGTGTGATAGTACACATCTCCCGATTCATAAAGTTTGCATACACCCAGATTCCCGATTTGAATGGGGATTCAACAAACATGGTGCCAAATTGAATTGCTTACTAACTTTTGTTTGCAGAAACATGGAGCACTACCGGCTTGCTATTTCGTGTCCTTTTATTATTTATAGAACTGGATTATGTTTGAAATTGTCTCTTTAGCTTAGAATTCCGTCCCTAAATATCCCTTTTGTGCTAATTCAGTCGCCAATTTAATTTTGTTTCGACTTAATCCCCTTGCTATCTATTTTTATTTTGAAATGGCCCTTTTACTATGCATTTTGTTCCAAAATAATCAGCATGTGAGGTGTATAATCAGTAGGACTGGATTTTTCGGGTTCAGATTTTGGGTTTTACGTGTAATGTTTGGGTTTTCCAAACCATTTAAAAAAAAGGGTAAATAGCAACAACCACCCTTGGACTTATCCGAATTTTGGATTTAGCCCTTGGACTGGTTTTTGCTTAGTTTTCCACCTTGGACT
>JAYMTH010001031.1:0-16584 GCA_036897465.1 Pelargonium australe | reverse complement strand
AGATTTTTGGTGGATTTAGCCATTATGATGGTGAATTTAGCACCTCCCTATTTGGAGTGTAGCATTAGAGTGGGGTGGGGTGAGATGTGAATGAGTTAAAAGTTGGTTGTTGTTTTGCTTAAAAGCATAACCGAACGTTTGCAATGTCGAGTGGTTAACCCGCTAACGCTACTATTGTGATGTCTCGTATTCGAGCCAAACGTGTGAGAATCGATGTTATAAATGTTACACAACTTATTTCATTATGTCCATTTTGTGGTTCCCTCTCTTCCAACTTCAAATTGTTTACTTAAAATTTGGGGTTAGTGCATGACTGATTGACCTGTAAATTTATATGCAAAGAAAGAGGTTGGTGTTGAGTTTTGACACTTTTGGGCATTATATATTGGTAAAATATTTAATTTGGTTTACAAACTTTTATGTTTTGACTCAATTCACGTTGTAATTTTTTAATTTAAAATAGTCTCTAAATTATAGGTTTTCGACTTAATCATGGTCAATCATACATCAAATACAGTTAATATTGGTGACACATTGTAGTCATAAATTCAAGATTTGGTCCGTTTGGGACCCATCATTTGGTTTAAGAGTATGATTATACATTAGTTTTTTCTTTTAGAGCGAAATCGGTTTTATTATAAATTAGAACTTAAAACATTCGAAATAACGGTTGAAACACTACACCCGACTCTCCCAACTCCTTCAAGAGATCAACCTCGATGTCTTTTCCAAAAATGAGCCACACGATTTGCTGACCTAATAACAAAATGAAATACCCTCTAAACTGAATTGTCATTAACCATATGGTCAACATCTTATCTAAACACCCAAATAATTACACTCTCGAAATGTCACTAAAACAGCAAAAAGGTTACATGGGCCATACTTGAGCTCGGCCCAATACCATATATCTTCGTATTAATATAATTAACGGGCTCAACGACTAATCTTCAGTCATCACCTGACCCGACACATCATCTAATTCTCAAGTTTTTTCCTTAAACCCTAGCTACCTTTCTGCTGCTAGGGTTTTCTGAAACTTTCAGTCGCAGCATGGAAGGCATCGACATGGAGGCACCTCCGTCTCCGGCAAGCCAATTCGCCGACGATTTCTGCGTCTCGATCCTCTCTCGCTTCAGCAATTCTCAGAAAGAAGACCACCAGCGCCTATGTTCTGTCATAGGAACCATGTCCCAGGAGCTCAAGGACCAGAACATCCCCTCCACCCCCATCGCTTACTTTGGCGCCACCTGCTCTTCCTTGGACCGCCTCTCCCGTGAGCCTGAACCACCCTCTCACGCCGTTGAGGCTCTCCTCACCATCCTCTCCCTTCTCCTCCCCAGAATTTCTGCTGCAATTTTGAAGAAAAAGAGGGACTATTTGTCTGAGCTCATTGATCGGTCTCTGCGGTGCGCGTCCCTGTCCGCTGCTGGCGCGGCCTCAGCTGTCAAATGCATTGCGCATTTGTTGATTATCAGGGATGGTGCCAATTGGTCGGATATGTCACGGCTATACGGAATCCTAGTAGGGTTCATCACTGATCACCGCCTTAAGGTGATTTTCGAAACACTGAACTGTTTTTTATGTGAAAAATTTATGGATAGAGCTGTAGTTACTGGTTTTGATGTGTCATGGAGGTTGGTTTTGTTATCATTTTTTTTCTTCTGAACTTTTTCTGCAAATTAACTACAAGACCGTGACAGTCACTTACGAAGAGCGCCAATTTCACATTCTGATTAGTTCAATTTTGCCTATTTTACTCTTTACCTCATCTTAATTTCACTGATGACAGTTCATTTGCTATTTATATCTTGGCATCCTCAGCTGTTTCGTTTTGATTTTTACACAGAACATTATGTATACATAAATTTCTGATAAAACTTTTGAACTTGTCTGCTGGCCTGATTCTGATCAGGTAAGGAAACAAGCTCAATTGAGCACTCGGGACGTCTTACAAACTTTACAAGGAACATCAGTGCTGTCACCTGCCAGTGAAGTGATTACAAACAAGTTGGCAAAGTGTATTTTGCTTGCCGGTGGATCAAATGAAAACGAGACTGAAGGAAGTAAAGGTGCTCAGGAGATTTTGTTTATTCTGGATGCTTTGAAGGATTGTCTTCCTCTCATGTCTCTGAAACACACAACTAGCACCCTCAAATATTTTAAACCCCTTGTGGAACTGCGAATGGCCCGTGTTAGTAGGCATGTTACCGATAGTGTGTATGCATTTTGTCTTCACCCAACTTCAGAGGTTTCGCCTGAGGCACTGCTTGATTTGTTAGGCTCTTTAGATCCCACAAAAGATACTACTGCAGATGGCATGACATTCACTGCCCGCATACTAGATGTTGGAATGAAAAAAGTGTATTCCCTCAATCGACAAATCTGTGTTGTCAAACTCCCTGCTGCATTCAACAAACTTAAAGGTACAGTGCAACATTTATTCTACTCTCTCTGCAGTAGAAGTTTAATTGCGTTTACTTGTCGAGTTTCTATGTCTGATTGATCTATATCCCTCCCGTTTAAATGTATTTCAATTATTCAATCTTATAGTTTATTCTCATCATGAGTTGCAGAAATTTTAGCCTCTAAACATGAGGAGGCCATATATGCTGCTATGGATGCATTCAAGAGTCTGATACATACATGCATTGACGAAAGCTTGATAAAGCAAGGAGTAGATCAGATTATGACGAACACTCACACAAGTGCAAGATTGTCTGGGCCAACTATCATTGAAAAAGTGTGCGCAATTATTGAAAGCTTACTTGATTATCCATTCGCTGACGTTTGGGATGTGGTTTTTCAAATTGTTTCGGTGATGTTTGATAAATTAGGTACTTGGTACTCTTTTTTGTGTGATATTTCTTTTTCCAGACCCGTTCTCTTTGTGTGTGTTCATTTTGTACAAGTTTTTTGAGTTGCCCTGTTTAAGATATGGTATTTGATTCATTTAATGGACTGGAAATGTATACTCTTTGCCTATAAAAAAAATGTATACTCTTTTGTCTTCAAGGCCAAACCACACCTCGTTTTTAAGGTTATGATTCTTTACCTCACATATTAAGCCATTCCTTCATGAAAGTGACACATCATGCCTGTAACTCTCAAATGTAAAATTGTGTGAATTTTATACATAAAGGTTCATAGATAAATGAAAAATAATAAACTAGGCTTAGATTTAGGTGCTGTAATAAAAATTTGGGCCACTGGGAGAAAAATTATCACTCTTAAGTTGAGTTATTTTCCCATTTTTATAGGAGATATGGATGATATTATATCTAGATTTGATACAAGGAAACTATTGAATTGAATATGGTTGGCAGTAAAAGGGTGAATGCTTATATTTGCTTGTTGTTTTGAATTCTTTTTTTTTTTTGGATGTGTGGGTAAGGAAGATATTTTGATGGGCGTATTCTTTTTATCAAATTCTTTGTGCATCTTTGCCTGGTTAATTAGTGTTTTTGTTTGGCTTGCATTTAGTTTTTACCCAATGCACTGGTTTTTCTTGCTTTTTTGTTATATAAGTTTATAATGTTTTAATAACCTTGATTGTACAGGAAAGAGTTCTTCTCACCTTTTGAGTGGAACCCTTAAGGGCTTGGCAGAGATGCAAAAGTTGCCAGATGAAGCTTTGCCCAACAGAAAGCAGGTATTTTTATTTATTATAATATTGTTGCCTCTCTTGAATTTCCCTGTTTTATTCTTAGTTGTGAGTTTTCAAGACCAGAAGGGTTGTGAGTATTCAAGACCAGAAGGGTAGCACTAGTACGCGTAGTCATTAACATTTTTCTAGTTGAGTGGGCGAATTGGGCTGATAATCTTTCCTTTTTGGAGCTAATATCACAGTGTCTCATGTGTTTGCTACATCTGTCATTTGTCATCTATCTTACTGCTAACTTACATGATGTGATTGTCAATCTACAGCTGCATGATTGTGTTGGATCTGCTCTTGGTGCAATGGGACCAGAAACTTTCTTAGGCCTTCTTCCTCTCAAGTTGGAGTCTGAAGACCTATCTGAGGCAAATGTCTGGCTTTTTCCAATTCTTAAGCAGTATACTGTTGGTGCTCGTTTAGGCTTCTTTACAGATGAAATGTTGGGTATGGTGGGACTGATAAAGCAGAAGTCTCAAAAGGTTTTAAAACTCCACCCATAACTTAAGTCTGCATCCTTTATTTTCCGTATTGTTTATTAGACTACATTTCTTTTGACAGCTTGAGCGAGAAGGACGAATAATTGCCTCAAGAAGCACTGATGCGCTCGTAAACTCTTTGTGGTCTTTGCTGCCTTCATTTTGCAATTATCCTTTGGATACTGCTGAAAGTTTCAAGAACCTAAAAGAAACTTTGTGTAAAGCCCTTCGTGAAAGTCCTGATGTTTGTGGGATAGTATGTTATAGTTTGCAGATACTTATTCAGCAGAATAAGAGAGTCCAGGAAGAAAAAGATGACAAGTCTGGTACTGAATTGTCCATTGCCACACAACAAGCTTTGTCCCATTACACTCCACGAGTTGCAGCAGATAATTTATCGGTGCTGAAATCATCTGCTCTTGACATGTTGTCTGTTCTTAAAGATATCTTCCTAGAATCTGTAAAAGATGATGGTGGTTGTTTGCAGGTATATTTATTCTCATTAGGGTTTTTAAGGCTAATTCAATAGTTCTATTGATGTTTGTTTAGCCGAAATTGTATGACTTTTGTTATACACTTAGTATTAATTTTTTCCTAGCTTGTGGCTTTCAAAAGCTGATAACTTTGGCTTTATTATTAAGGGGATAATCTACTGTATCTTTTGATTAAAAATCCAAGTATTCTGAATGTGTTTGATGAGTGGTTCTTCTCACCCGTCTGGTCTTACCAAGGCTGTATGGGGGAAGATGGGTAGACTGGGAGGTTCATTTTATCAAAGATCTATATATTTGCGAAATTTTGTGATTCTGTGCAATTTGTGTTTCGAGTCTTGTTTTCATTTGCAAAACTTTGATATTGACAAAAGAGTAGCTGAAGATCATTATGCTCAATATTGAATTGTTTCTTTTATCAAGGCATAATCATTTAGATGTGCTGAATAGTTAATGTTATCTACATCATCTTGCCATTATGTGCTATTATTTCCATTAGTGTAGCCTTAATGATATTCATAGTATTTTTCAGTCCACAATTGGGGAGTTTGCTTCCATATCAGATAGAAAAGTCATTGCAAGATTTTTCCAACGTACAATGCAAAATCTTTTGGAGGTCACTAAAGAGGCTGCTGCTGAAGAGGCTGCCGGTAAAGAAGAGAACTCTAGGGGTTCAAATTCCATGCGGATTGACAGTTCATCAAAAGAAAGCTCTCCATCGCATAATAGGTGTGCTTTGTTCATTATTTAGTTGCTTATCCAACTTTTAACTTTCCTTAGTTCGTGCTTGTGGCGGTCATCTAGTTTTAATATATGAAATTCTGCTTTGCTAATTTAGACATTGTCTATTGAATGTTTTGTTGGGTCACTCTAATTGTTTGGCTTCCAATTTATTGCCAACTCTTTACCACAGGGCTAAACTACTTGACTTGGCAGTTGCTCTTTTGCCTGGTTTGATTCCTAGTGAGATTGACGTGTTATTTGTTCCAGTACGGCTTGCACTAAAGGTTTGTCAGCACTTAATTGGTAATTAGTCTATGTTTTCAGCAGTATGTAAGGATACATACTTTGAGCTCTTTGACAATGGATGGTTGAATTCGTTTTCAGTAAATTATTTTGGAACTGCAGGATAAAGAAGGTTCAATTCAAAAGAAGGCATACAAAGCTCTTTCAGTGATACTCAGGGTATTTAATCTACCATATTTGCAACTTGTGCCATCCATTGTGACCAGACATTAAGTATCATACTATAGTTAGAATTCTTAGTGTCTTGGTTAGTACAACTATACAACTGAATAAATCCTCTGATCTTTAGATTTTAAATATACGCATACTTATTAAAATATTTCCTTTTCTGGTTGAGGCGCCATGATCTCAAATTTATTTTCCATGAATAATCTGACTTGTTGCTATTTCATTCTCATCTTCATTTAGGGAACAAATAGCCATTCTTTATATATATATATTCATAGCACAAATATACTGATAAGCTGATCTGTTTTCTGCTTTGTCTTGTCAGAATTGTGATTGGTTTCTTTCATCCAAAGGCGACGAATTGCTTGAACTTATGATTGAAGTGCTTCCT
Source organism: Pelargonium australe (assembly GCA_036897465.1). Lineage (NCBI taxonomy): Eukaryota > Viridiplantae > Streptophyta > Magnoliopsida > Geraniales > Geraniaceae > Pelargonium > Pelargonium australe. The sequence continues at coordinate 10,374 of JAYMTH010001031.1, read as the reverse complement.
AAATGCCATTTTCAGCCAAACATTACAGGCTTGACTGTTTACATCTTTTAATAGTCCATGTCTCCAAGGTTATTATATATTAATTGGTTTTATAATGTCTCTATGTAATATGTGGATGCAATTGTTGTATTTTGTAACGATTTTGACATTTCCATCATATGGGTAGTTGCCATCATTGCTAATGTAACACTATGGTTTTGTTTACAGAATAATTCAGAGCAGATGAGGCATGGTGTCATTAGTTCTTTTCTTACTGAAATAGTACTAGCTTTGAAAGAGGTATCCTTTGTTTACTGCTGGATTACTTGTTAAGGGTGTTTTAACTGTTGCTGTTATCATTATTGCTTTCCTTGTAGATTGATGGTTTTTCACCAAGATGATTATCCTATATATGTGTTTCAAATAATAAAAAATTGACACTGTTTTTGTGTGAATCATGCAGAAAGTGATAAACATTTCTAGGACATGTAATTTTGTGATATACTAGCAGTAACATTTCATTGGCGATTAAATCGACTGGACATGTAAATTTGTGAAGATTAATGTTTTGATTTGACGTTATTGCAGTGGAAATAAGATCTGGGATTTCTTGTGATTAAATATGCCCTACTTAAAATGTTAAGAAATTCATATTTTTGTTCGATTCAATATTTATTTTTATGTTTCTTCTGAACTTTATACTGTGTATAATGCTAAGTTATCCTCTTTGATTCAATATTTTTCTTTTTCTTCTGAACTTTATACTGTGTATAATGCTAAGGTATCCTCTTTGATTCATCGTGCAGTCTAATAAAAAAACGAGAAACAGAGCTTACGAGATACTTGTCCAGATTGGCCATGCATGCGGAGATGAAGAGAATGGTGGAAAAAAAGAGAATTTATATCAATTATTTGGCATGGTACAATCTCTGTTTGATTTGTGTTTTTGAAGGTTAATCATTGGAAGTCTTATCCTTTGAAAACAAATGGACCAAGGTGTCATCTTAAATTTTATTTTTCGACTGTTCTGTATGTTTACCAAGGAAAACATAATCATGGTTGCAGGTAGCTGGAGGCTTGGCCGGTGAAACTCCTCATATGATCAGTGCTGCTGTTAAAGGCTTAGCTCGATTGGCTTACGAGTTTTCTGATCTTGTTTCTACTGCTTACAATGTGATTCCATCTGCACTTCTCCTCCTTCAAAGAAAGAACAGAGAAATAATTAAAGTTCGTTCTCTCTCTCTCTCAACATCTCCACTTTGGTGTCACACTTTAGTAAAATAGCTGTGTATGTTTGTATGATAACTGCCTCAACATTCTTTTTTGCCTTTCCACGGCTGGACGTTTACTCCCACTTTCCTATGCAGGCTAATTTAGGTCTATTGAAGGTGTTAGTTGCTAAGTCACAAGGTGAAGAGTTGCAAATGCACTTGAGAAACTTAGTTGAAGGCTTGCTTAAGTGGCAAGATGATACAAAAAACCACTTTAAAGCTAAGGTTTGTTTCTCTCTCTCTCTCTCTCTCTCTCTCTCTCTCTCTCTCTCTTTACTTGGTTCAAAACCATCGAGTTTGGTATTAAAGGTTTGCCTTTAGTTTTGTACTCGAAGTTAAAACTTTTTGTCATGTAATATCAGTCTTCTAATGAAAATAAGTCCTCCGGTTTTGCTCATATTTATTTTTGTCATGTCTGAAGTTCTGGTTATACAATTTTGTTGCATGGGGTTGAAACCTCACTTCACTTGAGATTATGCAGGGAAAAAATCCAGTGACTTCAATATTGAATTAAAAGTGTTTCACCACTCTTGTAATTTTTGTTAATAGGACTCAGTTTTGGGCTTTTGGCCCTTACCAACACATCCTTGGTGCTGTTCTCTGAAATATAACAGTGTTGAAAATCATCTTTTTCATTTTATCAGTCATCTTTACGTCTTCTGGATAGTCCTGTATATAGTTGAGCAGAGGATGCTGTATTTTTCTTAGTCATTGTTTGTCTTCTTTTCTTTGCTTAAATATATCTAGCACCATATGACCATAAGAACAATCAGGTTTTACTTTTTGACAAAAGGTTTCCGCTTAATAACTTGCGCTATTTATATGGGCGGATCACAGTATTTTCCTCCTCATCTCTCTTTAAAATCATGACATGTTTATCTTCTCAACAATATCTGTTAGCAAACAGCAATGTACTCTCCATTTGTGGTGGTTAATTCTTACTTGTCTTCAAATTTCTGTTTTCAGGTTAAACTTCTTCTGGAAATGCTTGTCAAGAAATGTGGTTTGGATGCTGTGAAGGCTGTGATGCCTGAAGATCACATGAAACTTCTTACTAACATACGGAAGGTACATTATTCAAAAGAATTGCATGGAAGTAGAATATAATCAGTTTTGTATATTCTGAAACAGTTCCATCTTTATTGAAAACAGATCAAGGAGCGCAAAGAGAAGAAAGTTGAATCTAATTCTGAGGAGACTAGATCTCATTTTTCTAAAGCAACTACGTCGAGGTACTCAATATTTTGCTTTGATACATTTAATTGACATGCATGCTTGTGTACTATCACGTCTCTGTTCCATAACAAATTACTTTATTTTTGCACTCACACACACATATCTATATATATATTTTTTGCAAGCTTCACATTCTCTTGCGTGCTACCTTTCAACGTATCCATTTTTAACATGAAATCAGGATATTTCTGTTAACAAAGTAACAGAAAACAAGTGGGGAGCAATAATAGATAGTTATGGAGAAAGCTGTCAAGCTTCATAATGTTTTTGTTCCCTTCCAAAAACATAATTTATCTGGTCCCTTGCTATGTTTGATAGGATTCAATAAATAAAACCAAACATAACATTTCAGTTTTCTTTTTATAATTGCAACTAATTACGCGCCATATTGATTTGTCCTTTATTTGGTAGCCATGTGTCACTGCAGTGAAAGTATATTCTTCTTTAAAAGGTTGGTGTGGCTGGTGCACATGAACAATCAAGCATCATGCTTTCTGGTGCTTGCAGTTGGGTCCTTCAGTTTTTGACTTCGATGGGCAATCCAAATGTTAGATTGGCATAATTAACACCTTCAAACAAGATAATCCATCATATTTCTCTTTATCATTCCAATGGCTTAATAGTTCATGTGCTACCATGGCCACATGGATTGGTGTATCTCTCTCTCTCTCTCTTTTTATAAGCATGGATTGGTGTATCTCATTGGGTTGTATTATGACCATGTTCAATTTTGTTCTTGTGATGTATGACTTACTTGTTTGGGTGCTTGCGATGCGAATGAGTGCATTTTATTTCATTTATTCATTTGGGCTTCGAATTCATTGCGTGATATAATATGATTTTATTTCTCCAGGCAAAGCAGATGGAATCATACCAAAATATTTTCTGATTTTGGTGATGAAGATGACAGTGATGCAGAGACTATGGATGGTGAGACTATTGCTGGTCGCCGGGGCAGGGCATCATCACAGCTCAAATCGAAGGCCTCTTTGCTCCGGTATGTTATGTTGTACCTATTGTTTAATTGTTATTAATGAATATGCTTTAAGTGAAAACTATCTTTTGGCTATAAGTTGACTGATATAACTGAAAACTATCTGTGGCTGGTTTGATAGTTGATGCTACGTGAAATTAAAATAAAATATGCCATAGCTGAAGCCGAATGCTATAAAATTTGATTGCTAATTTGACCATGCTGCCCCTAAGCATGTGTTTCCAAATTTTAATTTTTCTTTCAATTTCATGATTGTTGTCCAGGTCCAAGAGAACACGTAATGCAGATAAGAGTTTGCCAGAAGACTTGTATGACCAATATGAGGATGAGCCCCTTGATTTGCTTGATCGGAACAAGACACGATCAGCACTTCAATCATCAGGGCATCTGAAACGAAAGGTAGAATCAGATGATGAGCCCGAGATAGATTCTTCTGGGCGCATGGTGATACATGAAGGTGGTAAGCTGAAGAGGGAACGAACTTCTGGTCCAGATTCAGATTCAAAGAGCGAAGCCGCGTATTCAGCAAAATCCTCAATGAAAAACCAGAAGAGGAGGAAAACATCAACATCGGACTCAGGGTGGGCATATACAGGAAGTGAGTACGCAAGCAAGAAGGCCGCTGGAGATTTGAAGAAGAAGGATAAGCTCGAGCCATATGCATATTGGCCTCTTGACCGCAAGATGATGAGCCGTAGACCAGAGCATCGAGCAGCAGCCAGAAAGGGCATGTCTAGTGTGGTAAAAATGACAAAAAGGCTTGAAGGTAAGAGTGCTTCAAGTGCACTCTTAATGAAAGGATTGCGGTTTAAGAGGGGGGTTCAAAAGAAAAGCAGCAAGAAGAAAACCAGGTAAAGAAACCAACCATACACACCACCTAGATATGTGCAAAGGTTGAGGCACAGTCATGGCCTCACTTTAATGCTGCTTTTTTTGGCAATGGCTTGAGAGCTAGTTTGTATGTTTTTATTATTTTTCATAAATATGATGTTTTTTCAATTCTTTGTTTTGAAATGATGAAATAGCTAGAATATAAATTATAGTCCAATTTTGTAAGGTGAGGAATGCTAGCTCTTGTACTTGTGTCTGGGAACAACAAACTGAGTAAACCTTTGACTTGGTTCTTATGTAATGATTTGGTTATAAGATGAATATTTTGGTTTCAATTCGATTTTTGGTTTCAAACTCAGGGTGGGCATATAGTTTGTTCATATTGATACAACTTATGATATACTGTGTTTAGAAAAATATTGTGGTCAGGTTCTGATATTGTTTACATTACAAAATATGCTTGTTTATATGTTTTGAAGAATGTGTAACTTGAGAAATATGATTACAAAACTGAAACAATTTCATTGTCTGGACAGTGATTACTATTATCTTCTTGTTGTACATCATGAAAACAAAAAACAAGTGATGGTACAGTAGATAGTAATAACATCAATCAGGCCAGATTCTACAGTATTTGTCAATGAGAAAAAAAAAAAAAGACATGTCACAACAAAAGCAGTGTTTAATACATGGAAACGCAAGTCTTCTTCGCTTTCTCTTCCTGTCAAAATCATCCACAGATCCGTCGTCATTTGCAAGGCTGCGCGCGCTACAAACACCCAACCAAACAGAAGAAAATCAAGTGAAAAAGAGACTTCCTGGGCATTTGGTAATTGCAACATCAAGCCATCTGAAGAGTACTTTTGAAAGCAAATCGTAATGGAGACTACGAGAAACTTTTCCCGTCCCATAGTTGTCTCCCATTTCGCTAAGGTGAACTAAAACCAAGAGTCTAGTAAGTAACGAGAGTCCTTTACCATTATAATATAGGGTCTTGATATGCAAATGACTATCATTACACAGGTTGGAGTAGCTTGCAAAATCTATTCTACTTGTAAGGAACAAATATGATTGATGAGTTGTGTCCGCCAAACCCAAATGAATTAGACAACGCCACCTTGATGTCCATTCTTTCTTTTTTTGGGCCCACCAACAGATTTGTATCCTGATTTGACACGTCAAAAGCATGAACCAATCAGATGCCAAAAGAAAGTGGAATAAACCATCGTAGTATCACACACTAACAAACGAGCACAATCACAATAGAAGAACATACCACACCCGAGTCTGGGTTTTCCAGGTTGATATTTGGGTGAACCCACCCTGTTCGTATTGCCTATATGAGGAATGCAATGGCATTGTCAAGAACTAAATAAAAGAAATATATAAGATTGAACTGAACTAGTAAACTGTGAGTTTTTGCCTCTTTTCAGGAGCTAGAAATTCTTTTAGCCCTCTAATAGAAACCACAGTTAAATACACGTTAAACTGCAGAAGAGAGATGATTTACGACTCTCTGTCTCTCACAACAAAATCAAATAGTGGCTTAACAGTTACCTGTACTGTCGCAACTGCTTCCACAGCACCCGATGCTCCTAGTAGATGACCAATCATAGATTTTGTAGAGTTCAACTTTAGCTAAACAAAAGAGAAATTTTATCACGGATGGCTATCTGGAATTATTAGATATAGATTATGAAGAAATATAATTAATGCATCTTAGGTACCTCCGGATTCTTGCCAAAACATTGAGCGAGGGCTCGATACTCTTTAAGGTCTCCAGATAGTGTGGATGTAGCATGTGCATTTATGTAATTTACATCTTCCTTTGATACCCCTGCCTGAGCCAACGCTTTTTCAATGCATAGAACAACACCAAGCCCTGTTTTCAGACAAGAAAGAAAGTCAATCCATTGAAGCTCTTACAATCGTAAAGGAGACTGTAAAGGCATTGTCAAACATATGTAATGATCTCACCTGTTACTCTGTAATAATCAAAGGCAATAACTATACAAATGCTATAGCTTATTGCGTAAATGCATAATACTGTTGCATGTATAAATTGAAACCCGAAGGATATATTCTAGGCATCATGCACAAGTGTACAAGAAAAGGAAGCAGTTTAAGTGTTTTGAGATTGTAATAGTTGTTTCACAGATTCAAAGGTATACACTGCAGCACAACCAATTAGATATCTATAGATGCAATAGCAGCCAACCAAAGCATGCAACTCAACATGAAAAATTCATGGGTCAGGCCAGAGAGCTGTGGTACATCTCATACATAATCCACAAGGACAGTTGTGACTGGTTAGATGCGACTTACCCTACACTTCTCAATCTATTTAGTAGATCAAATTAAATCATAGTTCTTGGAAAATAAAAAATGAGGAACAGCAGAATTTTAACTCAATCAGTTAATCATTGTAATGCAGATGTTAAAGCACGAGACATAAAATTATGCAATATAGGAGCAATAAGAGCAACCCATCCATTCCAACGTTACGCATTGTTTCTGCGAGTTTTATCAGCCAAATAGGCACACTAGTATTGGTCTCGGTTGAAGGATGACAGTGGTCAGTGGCTGAGTACAGACCATCATCTACGCACATGTCTAGCGGCTAACATGCAAATAATAAATAAATAAATAAATAAAATCATATGTGACATAGTAATACCCAACTGTAATGCAATGGAGTTACCGGGTCCAGTTGTTTTTCCACAAATAAACTAAAAACGGGTGCAACAAAAACAAGTAAAACCACATTAAAGATAGTGGCTGCAAAATGAAATGCAGGAATCGCTAGACAACCCAACTATTGGGGAAGTACTACCCTACTATTGGGCGCAACAGCGACATACCATACCATACCATCTTACAAATAAAATATCAATAGAAGCCAAAGGTGATACACCTTTCATAGTTTTATAAAGGTTCCACCCTACCTAATCTACTGTAGAGTATCACATCCAGAGTCCATAGAGTTAGTAGAGAAAAAAGTGAACATCCATAGACCAAGGGCTTGTTTAGTTTGGGTCGTACTGGAATTGTCCCACTTTTATTTTGAAAACATTATTTTATTAATATTTTACTATCCCACCGTTTTCATTTACTTAAAAGAAATAAGTGATGTATTCTACTCTTAAATGTATTTTTAATTTTTAATTACTTGGAAAATATATATTATGTATATGTTGCAATTGAATATGAATAATAGTTAGATAAAAAACAAAAATGATAAACAGAACAGTTTTCATGGTCTTAATAACATCAGTTAGTTCCTAAACTTAGCAGGATTTTAGGGAAAATACAAAGTAAATGTTACCTATGACTCAAGTGAGTTGTATGGGTCAGTCTTGAACACTTAACCCATCTTTCTCTTTCAGACGGTGTATACATCTCTTCAGATCATGCCACAAGGATGTAACTAGACGAGGAATTCAATAAATAAAAATTACACAAGTTATGATAAACACGCAATCTATAGTTGTAACATAGTTTCAATTACGTAACCGGTAGATAAATTCAAATCCTTCACTTAAGGCCTAAAGCACTAGGTACATTTTTCCTATTTCCCGCACAAGAAATTCCAATATGCCCCAAAGTCCAAACAATGCGACACAGCTAAATACTGCTTTGTGCATGATATATGCTTTGGACACACATTTTCTTTTCAGCCAACAGGATCTATCAATGCCTACATCAAGTCTAGTTTATAAAAAAAAAAAAAAAAAAAAAAGGCTACGCTGATATTCAACTACCATGCACAGACTGTCATCCTCACAAGCTCAGAACCGCCCACCAAAATGGTAAAGGTCCATCACGAATTCACTACGACCTTCCTATTAGGCATGAAATTAGAAAGCAAGGAATGAGCTTCTGTCTATCTCGTAACTCATACAAGCATGTTTCATAACAATATCCCACAACTTCATTATACACAGGTAAAGCTACCGAACGGGGGGATATATCAAGAAGAAAATGTGGAGCATGAAAAGAAACTGAGAATGTCCAAAATTTAGTTATAGCATGATAAGCGTGAAATTCTAAAGGAATGGGACATACCATCTGGATGTGGTTCGGTCATGTGATAAGCATCACATGTGAAACTTCCACCGAGAAATTCTGCATAAATATTTGCACCTCTTTTCTGCAAAAGAAAATTTAGTCCATGAAATAAAAAACTCAAATGCAAGTATAATGCAGTCATTTAATAAATAATTTGACTGACTCATGAGGACATGATAAACACAATAGATTGTGGATTCAAATATGTAATAGCCTATGATTTAATAAATGATGTGGCCATTAATAAAGGCCACTGGTAAAAACTGAACTTCATACAGACACAACATGACATGGCTTTCTTAAGTCTTAATTTGAAAAAAAAAAGAAAAAAAAAAGTCTTAGTTTGAGTATATACCTTAGCATGCTCTAATTCTTCTAAAAGCAGAACTCCAGCTCCTTCACCCATAACAAATCCATCACGGTTCTGATAAATTACAAACCAAAGGTTCAATGTAAATAACACGCATGAAACAGAAAAAGGAACAAAACCAATATTACAGTTTGATTTTCTGCCTTGATTGAGCATATTTACATGATAAAAGGATGAAAGGGCGAAAAGAAAGCGCAAGAAATATTGATAACATTACACTATCCCAAGGGCGTGATGCTTTGGTTGGGTCACTGTTCCTTTGTGAAAGAGCCCTGCACGCAACAAAACCTCCCAAACCTGCACCAAAAATTATACCAACAACTTTACACATCAAGTTGACACATGCATAAGGAAATGTATATACTGGAAAGAAAAGGATACCAATAGGTATAATTGCTGCATCTGAGCCACCACAGAGCATTACATCCTGCATTTTCGAACAGTTTTAGAATACATATAGCACAAAATGTAATAAATTTGAAGTTTGATTTTAACTATTTGTTTCAGCGATATTAATAAAGAATGCAATGAAAGATATAAGCAACTACAACAAATTGCTTTGCTCACAAGCATTAATGCAAAATACTTACGGCTTCACCTCTAATGATATGATTTGCAGCATTCATTATACAAAAGTTGCCAGTAGCACAAGCAGTAGAAATTGAATAATTAGGGCCCATCCATCCCTGAAATGGATAAATGAGTGAGCAGTCTAAATTCCAATACTCATAAATGTGTATCTTAATACGTAGTAGTACTAAACCGACCAGATCCATAGCAAGCATGGCAGAACCCATATTTGTGGTCGCAAAAGGTACACAGAAGGGGTTCATTTTCTTATATGAGATTCTTAAGGCTTCAATTGCATCATGAAAAACCTGTTTAAGAATACCAACAAGGAGTAATTAGTTAACAAGACAACTGCATAGCAGATTCAAATTGCTTGTCCTATATGCCAGTCATGTGGCTCTTACGGATCACAAAATTAAGGAGAATAAATTTGAGAAAATTCCATTATATATTTAGGTCAGAGAGTCTTATATAAATTAAGTTTCTTTCAATATTGAGAACAAGAATCAATCCAGTCTCAGAGCACCAACGTCATTCTTTCCACATAACAAAAAACAAAAAAGAAAAACAGAAAGGTTAACTTTACCTGCATGCCACCCATAGCTGAACCAATCAAAACACCACATTTAGTTTTATCTAATTCATCCATCACATCCCCTGTAATCCCACCATCTGCTAAGGCTTTCTTGCCAGCTGTAAGCATGTAAAGCATAAACTTATCCATCCTCTTGGATAATTTTGGTGCAACCCACCCATCTGTGGAAAAAGATTTTATCTCTCCAGCAATTCTCTGAAAGAAAGTACAGTAAGTAGAATATCGAAAGCAAGCACAAATAGAAGATAGAACTTGGAGAAAATTATACCGTTGGAAATTCCGTACAGTCAAACACCTCAATCTCACTTACGCCACTAACACCCTCAAGCAAATTATTATAGAAGACATCTGGATCATGACCAAGTGGAGTCACCACGCCCATCCCAGTCACAACAACTCGCCTTTGCTTTGTGAAAGGTTTCTTCTTTGTTGCGACTTCATTTGTAGGTTGAACTGCTAC
>JAYMTH010001030.1:0-16590 GCA_036897465.1 Pelargonium australe | reverse complement strand
AAAGTAACAACATGATCTTTAGGGGTGGTATGTGTAATATTGCTATCTAAGAGGGGAGGTATGTGTAATTATCCCTACTAGATTTTGAACTGACAATGCAAATGTCCTACACTACTGGTAGCACCAAATCTACCCAATCTAGTGAGTAGTGACTACTAGGTTTTAGTTGTATCGTATGGGTTTTGCCCGAAGATCTTACCTACGTTAGTGCACATTACATACATGTCCTATTTACGGGAAAAACAAACACTCGATGTCTGTCTTCGCGTAAACTCCTCTATCACCTCATGTATCTTCCCTATCACGTCATATCTCTTTTCATAATTTACCCAAAAGATGAATACCAATAAGAACCATTCGCATGTGCCACATGCTCCACAACGATCCACTACTCTCCCAAACATGGCTCTCATACTGATTGTCACGGATAGAGAGAACCGGCTAGTGCGGTGCTCCAAACTCCAACATCCGGAGGGAGGGGGCAACATTATCCTAGGACATCAACCACTGTAAACTTAAATTAGGACAACGAGATTATACATGTATCATGAAAATAATCACAGATTCATACCTATATAACAAAAATAGAAGTAGGTCACATGACGGAATCCAATCATAAGACATGACAACGAGATTATACATATATCATGAAAATAATCACAGATCCATACCTATATAACAAAAATAGAAGTAGGTCACGTGACGAAATCCACTCATAAAACACCTAGAGGGAATTCTTTCAGTCAACAACACTTCACCTATTAGGAGATAAAGTTATACTTTTAAGCAAAAAGTAAAAAGAGGTCAAAATTCAATCCTGACCAAACCTAAGAGACTGGTGGTGTACCATCATTGACAAATGACAAACCCACATGCTTGTGAATCTTGTCCAATTGATTCACATTTCACATACATATGTTCACAAGCTAATTTTAAATATATGCTTACATTGGTTCACATATACATGCTACCCAGTAGTCCAAGATTCTGCACTATGGTCAAAGAAAGACCAATGCAGCAACAAGAATATATGTGTTCCACAATTTCATCAACAAATGCAGAAAAAGAATCCATTCTCAAACAAAATTTAATATTCTATTTCACAAATGAAAATTATAATCACTAAGGAGCTTTCTTTTCGGATTAAATCAACAGGAATTAGTAAAATGAAATCCAATAACTGTGTGTTTACAGGCTTGCATCAGGCAAAAAGTATTCAAAAATGAAAATAATGTGAGAACTTTACAGGTTAGAGTATTGTATATTTAGTACGAAAATGAATTAGAACCGCATCAGTTCTATCAAGTTGTAGCAGAATCTAACCACCCTTGCATGAGTCTCTGTTAGCGAGTATCCGTCTCCGCTTGTACACATACTCGTATCTTTCTACATTATCCTCCGTGCAACAGTCCAGAATATTTTCTTTACCAAAACTTCTGATTTTTGGTTTGCGCTTGTAACATGAACCACAGAACCTGTTCTCATTATCACGTCCCGAATTATGCTCCTGCATAATTCAGCTAAAGAAAATTATGACCAACATCTTTGGCAAAGTCAATAGGTACCAATTTAGAATATGTAAATACGGATAATAATTATAATTGCATAAACATTACCTGGGGTACAGTTGATGTACTTCCCTCAAGCACTTGAGGACCTCCGCGGCGAGCTACAACAAAGAAAAGCGTTTAAAAAGGGAAAACATAATGGCGAAAGATGCCTCAACATAATGGAAGAGGTTATGTAGTAGGTACCCTTTCTTTCATTTCCTATTCTAGAATCGCCGAGAAACTTCTGAAACATCACCGTCCCTTGAAAGGCCAAAAATGGATAACTCAAGAGCTTTAGCCTTTCAGAAGGAGGCATCTCTGAAAAGCCAAAGGAAGTTTCCCATGTTTCCCTCAGCTGAGATATAGCTGGCAAAACTAGTCTGTTAACGCCTATTTGCGTCAGCAACTGCAAGTCACGGTTATTACACAAATCAACTTTCAGATAATAAGAGACTCAAGCCTCCACATTTACAAAATCTACAACTCTGCCCAACAACAACAACAACAACAACAAAATAATAACGAAGAAATGATAAGGATAAGTACCTTCTCCAGCTCATGCATAAGAACCCGACACATACCCTGCCGGCGATATTTGAAATCGGTAGCAATTAGAGGCATCTCTGCAGCAGTTTGTCCATGAATCCTGAAAGGCAAAAGTAACGCAAAAAGAAAGGTTGTTCAGATACAAAACCCCGAAAGAATAGAGTAATGAAAAGAGGGGATGATACATATCTAATGACAATTACCTCACTGTGGCCACACACACAAATTCATCACCTTTCTGCAAAACCATTACGTAAAATCCACGAAAATCCAATCGTTTCAGCTTTGAACTGCAAAGCAGAGGACATGAAAACAATGCTCATGACTTTCTGACTTGGCAAAGATATAGAACAATATAATAGAGACTAATTATCTTTACAACTCCAACCATTGCTCAAATTGTAATGAATTCAACAATTTTGAACTCCCCTTCCCCACCCATAAGTTCTCATTTTCCATCTCCCTCTTTCTATGCTGCAGTATAACCTACCATAACATGCCATTATGGCAGATCTAAATAAGTTGCTGTACATCACTGTTGCACATATTAACTGTCACAAACAACATACCCCATAGGTTTGGTGCATGGTTTTATCCTAAGTTCCTAACGAGGCACCAAAAGACTAAATTGTTTAAGCCTTTCTGTTATGTAAAGCTCAGATGTTCCCATCTCATACCAAAAAGTTTTGACCATCCTTCCTACCCCTTCTTTAATTTTCTCAGGTTTCATCCAACTTATCAAATCAGGTGTGAAATCTTCACTGTTAGTGCATGATTTAGTTATGATTAACATGTGATAAGTATTAGGGGCAAAAAATATAATGAATAACATTACTTAGAACCAATCTTGGCTCATAATTCTTAGTGCCTGTTTGGCCAGGCTTCTCCATCAGCTTTAAAAGAACAGAAGCTACACTGCTAGAGATGTGTGGTAAAATTCAAAATTCACCATATTTGTAAAAGCTGAAGCCTAAGTAGGCGCAAAAGCAGAAGCTGGTTTATTGAAAAAAAATATATTTTAACTCATGCTATTTAAAAAACTCTACTCAACCAACTAGCATCACTGTTCACTTCTAACTAGCATCACTGTTCTTAAATATATCCCTCCGTCCCAATATGAGTGTCCTGTTTCTCTTCTATTTTTGTCCAAAAATGTGTCCTCTTTAGTCTTTACTCTTTTGAAAGTTAGTCATGCATAAAACTAGCAATAATATCCCCACACTAAATTAGTTAGTATCCCTTAAGCTTGTTGCAACACATGACAACGGGATTATGATAGAAGAGTAAATGTACAACATTAACTAACTTTTTAACATTTCCCAAATTAGAAACCAAGACACTCAAATTGGGATGGAAGGAGTATTTCATACTCCATGCGGGCAGTTATAAAAAGAACAGTATGTATTTTTGATGAGCCTTAAAGCAATATGTATTCTCAACATATCTAGAGTCCAGGCAAACATCTTCAGGCAATATCAATATATAAATGAAATATTGATAATATAGTACCTCCAAAATAGATTTCAAATATTTATAGCGAGAGGATCCTTACACTGAACTAAAAACAACATCTCTAGCTAGATCCCGCTTGGTATGAGGCTCAACAACAGGTTCAAAACAATCATGCATAACACGAAGAGCACGAGCTAACTTCTTGCAAGCATCAATCCTAGAACCACGTGAAATGCCACAATCCTTTTTCAATGACCTCAATAAGGTCCAAGTTAGGCCATCCACACCAGTAGGATTTGATATTCCCAAAAGTCTATTAAGATGAGAACATATCTGAAAAAAGAAAATGAATTGCTATGGGGTCATAACCATACTAGAATGGCAACAAGACTCTGATTTAATAGCATGAAAATAGTCAAAACATCTCTTATAGAAACAAACAATAGATTTGTGTATGTAGACTCAATTATATACTGGACCGTGGTAATGACAATCATGCATAATTGTTTGCTAGATGTTGCAGGATCAAAACCTTACAACGGAGACAAAAATATGTCCGACAACATCAAAGCACACAACCAATGTATAGTAAAATTGCATATCTATATTGAATTAAATAAAGGGTGTTAAACTTTTCTCCAACCTAGAAACTTGAGCTATTATTAAGTGGAGGTCCCAAGCTCACTCAAACTCCACACTTTCAATGTGAGATACTTAAACAAGGCAATCCAAATGGGACACACAAGCTCAAGAATGAACCAATTATGATACCATATGTTTCAAAGTCCCCATACTTACAACATGGATACCACAACAAGGAGCAATGGTAGTATAAACATGCATATTATAATTTGTGTGTGTGTGTGTGTGTGTGTGAGAGAGAGAGAGAGAGAGAGGCAATAGGTATCTTAGTCACACTCACACTCACCAAAACATGCAAAGTTATAACATATACTCAAAATCTGAGCAAACTTAGCTGATATTTATAAATCTGCTTAGCATCTATGGTAAACCATGGCCCATAAATTACCTTAAATTGTCAATACAGATGCCACCATTCCAACCCACACAGAAAAAAGATTGACAAAAACTATGAAAGACAACTAAAGTAACATCTAAATCATATTAACTCCCACATCTCATCTTTGCTTGTATTAGTCTTCAAATCCTCAGTGCAAGGAAGTAAATCACAAACTTTTGTGCCCTTATACTTCTTTTTATAAAATTTGTGGGGACACTTTCTAGTACGATTACATCAAAGGAAAGATCAAAATAAATAGAGATATAGAATCTATAGGGATACAGTAAAAATGCACATATGCCCAAATTTACCAGTAAAGGTAAGCCGATCCTATTTTAGTATCATATGATAGGCTCCCACACAGAAAAAGAATACGAAAAAACTATCAAAGACAAAACTAAAGTAACATCTAAATCACATTCCCTCTCATCTCATCTTCGCCCAAACAAAGTAAAAGACAAATACCTTGTGACAAGCATCACTGCAAAAACTCTCTGATGGATTACGCCCTGTTTTACTCAAGCAGTCCACATGATCTACAAAACAAAACAATAGGCTCTAAATATTGTCAGCATGTAGAAAGAAAAAAAAAAAAACAGCGCTAAATGACTAAAGGAATTCTTGAGAATCAAACACACATGCACGATTGCACTGGGAGCACACGTTAGCAAACTGGTCGTTATCACTACTACAATATCTTGAGCCACATAAGCCACAGCAACAAGACGGACAAAACCATCTTTCATCTGGAATAACCTGAAAAGTACCAAACATCTATCAGAAAGAGCTCCATATTTATTTAATTTTATGATAAAAATGGAGACACAAGCATATCAAGCATAAAACACAAAATAATAAAAAGCATACAAATCACATTTAGATTGGTAATGAAGAGAAGTGCCAGACTCTTTCCTTTCAAAATTAAAAACACTTATGACGGTAAATACAGTAGATTTACCATTTCTTTAAATAAATAAATAAACTCGAACTGTGAATTCAACCACAAAACAGAATCCAGTTTTGTCCAATGTCTCGGGAAAGATTCTAATTTTTTAAGTTATCTAACCTATTTAACATACAAAATTCTGTGCTTATGTGAGCAGATTTCCTTTCCTTATTGAGCTAAATCGGTGTTGATACAGAAAATTTAACCAGCAATTTCTAGAAAGTATCACAGTATAATGTAAAATAAGAAAACAATTTGAGACACCTCTCTTCTAGAGGAGAATAATACAAAAAATGTAGTGAGCCATGGACATGCCAGGTTTCCAAAATTCAACGTTTATGGCATCACAGTATCTATCATTATCTGTTAAACATGTATATGCTCATAAACTGCAAAGAACCAGAAAAGATGGGTTACTCTTCTTTTATTCCCCTTTTCTCAGTTAGTTGATGATATTAGCTTGTGCCAATTTATCACTAGATGCCAACCCATTCTTCTAGAAGATAGGATTCAATCCCACAACATTAGAACGCTAAGAGACCTACAAACTATGGTTGCTATATCATTATT
Source organism: Pelargonium australe (assembly GCA_036897465.1). Classification (NCBI taxonomy): domain Eukaryota; kingdom Viridiplantae; phylum Streptophyta; class Magnoliopsida; order Geraniales; family Geraniaceae; genus Pelargonium; species Pelargonium australe. The sequence goes on along the minus strand of JAYMTH010001030.1, from coordinate 10,505 downwards.
GAGAATATGAGTATTTTAGTTTGTAGTGAGGGGGGTTCCATCTCCTTCCTCCCTCCTATATACATCAAGAATGTTTAAACTTACTAATCCTTTGCATCCTTACTATTATTAAAGGATTCAATCTCACCAAATGTGGATTTCTAATTCCAAGAATCAGGGGTGTGAACTAATTACCGACCGTGCAGTGACCATCAAAGAACCGAACCGAGAATTTCGGTTTTGCAAAAATGTGAACTGAGCGCAGGGAGTGAGAAGCTTAAAAGCATTTACACTCTCTAATCTCTACTTAAATGACAAACATATGCCCAACTTGGGCATCCCCTCAACAAATTAAAAAAGAAAAAAAAAAAGAAAAAGAAAAATGGTTCTCAACAGCCCCAACACGAAAACTCCAACATGTGTCCCAATTATGTGGCCATGTTTGGAATTGTGACTTTCGAAGATTTTGAAGGATCAACATAAAAAGCTTGGCGTCTAGTAAATGATTAGCTTAGCCACTCAAGCAGCTAAAGAGGAAAGTCTAATCTAGTAATGCCGCACACATTTTCAACACCGACTAACTTCATACACGCTCCAACATGAATTAACATTTATTATTTTGGAAAACCACATTAAATGGCAGAATCTTTTACAAGGGTGGGTAAGTTTGGTAAGGAAAGAAGTTTTGATTTACATCCTAAGTGTCATGTCATGTGTGAGGGTAAGTTCTAGTTGGCATAAATTGATTTGGATTATCCTAAAGATTTCATTTAATTTGAGATAGATTATTTACCATATACGAAGATCCTTGCTAAGCATATCCATGGTTGTAAGTGCTCAACTCATAATTGGCGAATTTGTATGTTTAGTTCTTTCTCGATGCACACCAATAGGACCACCAATGAGTTTATTTGAATTGGCTCTATTTAATGAGTGATTGTCTAGTAAGGACAGATTTTCAAATTTATATCCTTCATCCTATTCAACATTTTTCCTTTTGGAGTTGAATACTTTTCTTTCTAATAAATTAGAAAGGTACACGTCCATTGACTTTCATAGTGCCATCAAAATTTTGATATAACCCTCACGTCATTACATTTGAACATGACATCATAATTTTGCCGCCATTGAAAATCTAATTGAAAGCATTACAATAGTTTGAGGACTCCATCTCCCATGGACATGTAACTAGGCAGCTATTATACCAAATAGTAGTCCTAACCTATGGATTCAAGGTATGAGTTGGTAGTAGAAGTCCCAAATTTAAAAATGAAAAGATAAGAGGGAATAGGTTCCTCCTTTTGATACCTCTCAAATAAGAGAAGCCCTCAATAAGATAGTTCATATTACGTAGTAATGGCGGTGACATTATGCATTTAGCTCCCAAAATGTATCCTACTTCAGGTTTAATTCTTTTGATGATGATAAATTCAACCAGCTCATATGATATGCCGCTTTAATGAGCCAATAGTCCATAATTAGAAACTAAGGCTACTCCAAAGCTCCTTTTCGCCGTGAATAAATACTCGTAACGCATGAAGGTCAAGTTTTAAAGGAAAGATGCTAACCTTCAATTCTCTTTTGCTCATATTTTAAAGCCAATCTAGGAAAATATACCACTATTATGTATGAGAGACTAAAGAATTTTGCAAGCAAGGTCTGCATTTCCAATGATAAAAGAAAAGGTTAAAACAATAAGCCTTAAGTTGATCCAAAATCTAAGATATAATGATCAACCCTTTTTCAAAAGTTGTTTTCAATGAACACAACCAAACATGAGAAATGCAGAATTTTATTAAACAATCAATATTAAATTCCCTCCACTAGCAAAGAGAGCTACAATGATCCATTTCTATTTTTTAAGGAAAAACCCAAGTTCGTATGAATCCCACAATTCAAGACTCATATATACACTAAGAAGTCAAAATATTGTGCCACAAAGATTGACATGGGAAATACCATCTAACCCAATTAGTAAAGCAACTTTTTCCTTCATGTCAACCTATGATTCCTTTCCATTAATACGAATTCCCACGTTCTTGATTGTTGATATCAAATAAAAAATAACAATTTCATATAATTATTAAAAATAAACAAATAAAAAACCTTTGCTAATAAATTTAACATTGAAGGAAATATTGAACAGCAAAAGTTCTAACACACAGCATGATCTTTACATGTTTTAAGTCCTATAGAAGGAAATATTGAACAGCAGAAGTCCTAACACACATAGAATAATATTTCATGTTTTTAGTTCTACATCTAAAATAGGTTAACTATGGATATTTCATCTTTAACATTTTTTTCCTGAAGTACAGAAGTTCCGAACAACTTTGAGAATGACCCTTCAATTCCTGATAAACCTACATTGTCTCCTTCCATACATTCACTAATCATCAATGAAGAAATTCCTAAACCTTTTCAAGAACATGTGCCTATCGCCCTAGGAACAAAAGTATGATATAAAGACAGTCATTGGGTGGAAATAAATAACAAATATTTGTTCAGCTTCTTTTTTCTTGTTATTTGTTTGGGGCAGTTTCCTTCCTTTTCACCTAGTTCCCGATGACAAGCAAATGTTCCTACGCATGGTTTAAAAGTAAATCCTCATGATATTACTAACTAATCAAATAGTCTCTCATACCCTTTGTCCATGTTTGTATTGTGCACCAGTTTCTTTCCAAGTAAGCTACCATCAAAATTATGTAAAAGTAAAACAGCTCTCTACACAGTAACGAATAAAGGAAGACAAAATATGACAATCTTTAAGGAAACTATTGTGCTTTTTCCTTCATGTTGTATTTTGTTCTGTCATCAACCCTAACATACACTATGTAAACAACAAATACAGGATAATTTCATAGCAGCATAACCCAACTAGGGAAAAGAAATGAGAAGTCAACATGAAAATGCAACACCAAGAGCTCAAAGTTATACAATGCACAACAGTTCTATTTTATATTAACTTAAATACAACATATAACAAAGATGTTACCAAATAAGTCTACCAATAAGCAAGGTGTAGATAAAATCATCGTATGACAAAATAATGGCACGATCTTAATTTGTTATAGCTTTTAGACAGAAATTTATAGCAATGCACATACATTATAATGTAATTCTTTTTAACTCCCAACACCCATAGGCAAGTCAAGTTTTTAAACTGACTGGAATGGCAATAAAATGATACAAAAAGGAAAACGCACCTTGAGATCTATACACGACAAATGGTATGAACATGGGCAGCAATCACAAAATATAAGATCTTCCCCATAGTGACAAACAAGACACATTGTGTCCCGCCGGATGCCTCTGAACATCTTCCTCTTATGCTTCAGAGGATAGGACACTGCATCTTTGAGCTTCACATTTTTACCATAATTCTCAAAGGGCAACTTAGGATGATGACAGCTAGTAGATACTTCATCCAGTGCCTTTGTACCATCTAAATTGTTCTTTTCTTCCTTGGAAACACACCTAAGATCCGACTTCAATAGCTGAAATTTGGTTGAAACTCTCCTTTTCATGTTTGAACGTTTCCTTCGGGTAATAACGAAGAGAGATGCCCTTCTGCTCCTCAACTTATGGCTGAAGGTGGAAACTACAATACCAACTTTACTCCCAATTTTATTGGATTTTGTCAAACCCCTTTTCAAAATTCCCTCAGAGCCACCAGGAGATATTTTCTCTGATTTATTCTTCAACTTTCGGTTACAGTTGGGGAACTTCTTATTGTGTGTTCCTTTTGTCAACTTTTTAGTCGCTGGTAACCGTTTGTTTTGAACATGAGATTCTTCAGTAACTATCATTTGCTTTCTTGAATGATCACCTGGCACCTGGTTAGTGTCGTCCTTACACAAAGTGACAGGTCTTGGCTTTTCTACTCCAAAGCCTATCTTGCTAGACTGATTTTGGGGGGAAAGAGAAACAGAATGTACTTCCCTATTCAAACCAGAGTCACTAGGGAGCTGAGCATGTTCACCTTCCACACAAGCATTAATCTCTGCAACAGAAGCCTCGTCTGTCAAATGTTTTTCTTGAGAAGTGTTATTAGCTGCATGTTCACCTTCCACACAAGCATTAACCTCTGCAACAGAAGCCTCGTCTGTCATATGTTTTTCTTGAGGAGTGTTAGTAGCTGCATGCATATCAGGGTGCCCAGAATGCTGTACTTTCTTTTCTGACCTCAATGACCACTTCTTTCGTTTGGGTTCACCAAGTTGGCCTCTCTCTTCTTCCTTTTGATTTGATCCAACATTGGGCCCATCATCACTATTTCTCAAAATCAAAGAATCAGATAAATGAGGGATCAACTGAGCTGGCTGAGAATCTTTCGATTCATGCCCTTTCTTTCTCACTTTAAAAGCTCTAATTCTATGATTAGAAAGATTATTCCTACTTGATTTAACTTCAATGTCATAGACAACATCCATATAGTACTTACTCCATAAATTTCGAAAACCACAAGTCCACTCAGCAATCATTTTTACAAACCCATAATTTTTCCGCAAATAAGACCAAACCTTTTTTATATAACTAGATGAGGGAAATCCTCCTTCAAAATCCTTAATCAACTCCACCAATACCCAAACACCACGGTCTGTCCAATTACCCATAAACTCATCCCAAACACGACTTACCCTCAACTGATTCACACTGATCTTGCGTGCATCACCCTCATCTGGAAAAAACACAGCCCGTACATTTGCATTATCATCACTGTCAAGAACTACACCTTCCCACCATGCATCCTCAAACCAGACGTCAACACAAACCCCAAAATGTAACTGAAACCCACATGATTCCGAATGAGAGGGAGGACGTGAGGGTCGAATATGCCCACGATAGGTCGGTGCAACATATCGGCGCTGGTGTTGTCCTTCAATTGCCTTCGAGACAGAAATAGACTCAATAAGCTTTGCATTGCCTGACTCAGTCAGCAGTTCATCATACTCAACCACACGACGCATATCTGAGACTCCAACAACCACCCCAGGGTGCCATGAGCCTCGCAGCCCTTTCTCAAATTGCCGGACCTGAACAACAAGCAAAAAAACACATTGACTTTGACAGAATATACATCTGCATTGGTAATTATCAGTGACAGTAACAATTTTGTAAAACTGCTCTGAAAAGAGAGCAACATCGCTAGACACAAACTAGGTTAATGAATCCCCCAATAGTAAAAAAAAAGTTCAATTGAAATTCAAAAACACTACTTAGCTATAAAAATCACACTGTTGCATACATCTACAGAACATGAGCCCTAGAGTAAAGCAATCTCATTGAAAACTCTCCGATCAGAATGCCACCAGATCGTTAACACAGATGCCAAATTCGCTCGCGGATAGTGTGCGAGGCCAAGGGAATTCAAAATTCAAAATACTAATTTTCTAATATATATTCCCTCGCCAGTATTTTCTCGGGAACCAAACAGAATGCGAAAGAGGAAAGCAGAGATCAAAATTGAAATGCAGCCCTCACCTCAACCTTGTCGTCGATAAGGAGCTTCCTCTGGTTCATGGAGCAAGTAGGAGAGAGCACAGATTAGGGCTAGAAAAGAGGTGAAATTGGGGGATTCTTCAGGTTAGTCAATGGTCGTTGACCTCGCCAGAGTGAGTTCCTGTTCTTGCTTCTCCAGTCATTCTCTGGAGAGAGAGAAGAAGAAGAAACGGGACTATGAAATTGAGGGACCGACAGAGACTGGTTTCGATTTATTATTCAAAATAGGGTTTCGATTTGGAGGAGCGTTCCGCTGGTGGCGGACACAGCGTACTGGGTGGGCCACAACTTTGGACATGTGGTGTTCCTGTCTTTAACGGTTGTTAACCGATGGAACATGAGATCAGGACCGTTCGATTTTTAATCAAGGAATGGCGCTCCATCGTCTTCATATATTTTTTTAATGCAAAAGAGGGAAGAATTTGAATTGCTTTCGATTTAAAATGGGAAATTATTTTTCTATGTACATGTCTATATTTTCTTCAAGGTCGTAATGAAAACGTCTGAATAATTTATTACTCATTTATTTCTCTTACTCGGTTGGAATTTGACTCATATTTGTTGTGGTCAAGAAAACGGCTTAAATATGTATAAAAAATTTATCATCAACATGTATTAGTGTAATCTTAAAAAAATTGGCGACGCTCATTGTTGTATTGAATGTAACGGAGGTCTTGAAATATGCATGTCAAAACATTTACCTCTAAGTTGGACTTGTCGGGTCGTTTGACCGGTATTTCTCTTAGTTAATTATTGATTTTTATGGTCCTAAGCGTCTTTCCGAAGTCAGTAAAACTTTAGTCACTACTTCAACAACTTTAAAATATCAATATCATAAATGCATTAACGATTACACGGGTCTTTACAACACTACACAAAGTAATCGAAAACAAAATAAACAAATTACTATTTCATTGTTACTAAGATTAAAATTATTAATTTTGTGAAAATTGGAGTAAAGCAACTGCAAGACCCCGAATTCCCCTTTTCATCTATCTAGTCATGGTATAAACTTGTAAAAATGAATGGTACATAAAGATATAGACATAAAATCCAACTATGGAGCTTTTTGTGATGAACCAACTTTGCTACTGCTTTGCTCGCTTGCTCGGTCAAGTAAATAGCCTGAGGCGTGTTGTTATTGGCTCCCGGCATAGAGGACACGACGATAAGGTCACACCACAATCCTTACAAGTCTTCACCAACAAACAAACGGGTAATTAAGGTAAAGCTCATACTCGTTATTCACAAATAATAAAACATAAACTAAATCTCCAATGCACGTGCGAAAACGTTTAGCAGTCTCCTAAATTGTATCACAAATGGAACAGCGCGCTTAGAATTTGGTTTGTGTTTCATGTTAAGTACCATTTCAAGACTATAAAGATGCACTTACCGTGTGTCCACATCCAAAAGCCATGTCCTTTGGATTCGTCAAGCAAATGGGACAGACCTTGAAAATAGAAAACAAAAAGATTTCTTAGTAAAATTCACCAGGATGTTCAGTAATCTGAAGGGAAAGATCATAGGAAAGAAACAGACCTGTTCGGGCGGAGCTGTTGGCTCAACTCTTTCGCGGGTTCTCATGGTTGGGATTGATCTGATTGCGTCATCGTGTTGAATAACATCGGGAGGAGGTGGAAGCGGCATTGCACGTGGACCACCTGCTATATCTCTACTGCATAATTGATAAAAAAATGCTTAGCATTTGACAAGTGAAAGCGTAGATCATCGAGTAGAGAAACCGGCTTCTGGCCTTACTTTTCAAACTGCTGGCTTTGTGTAGCTCTGTACTGAAGTGGGATTTCCATAAGGGCAGCTAGAGCAAAAGCTGCTTCCTTTTTTGCATCTTCCTTGTTTTCAGACATGATTTTCGTGAAGTTGACAAACTACTAAAACGTAACGTAACATTAGCAGATGATATTACATGAAAATTTGTCTAAATCTAAAGACCCACTGACAGTGATACAAACCATCCAGTGAACCTCAAGAATAATTGTCTAAATCTAAATTCTACATTAGTATTGAATATTTGACGGCGTTCTTTTCATGATCATGTATAAAGAAACCTCGTCATTTCACAATGTAGCCGGGAAAATCACTATGACAATTGACAACTGTTTGATCTACACTTCACCCGGAAAAAAAGGTTTTACTTTGAAATCAGAGAAGTATTAACAAATTATTTGTCGCTAGGCGATAATTATTACTACCTGGAAGTTGTCAAATGCACGATGAGGAATGTTGTCATCAAATTGTTTCATAGCGTCCCAGGGTCCGTCCCCAACTCCAACCAAAATAATAGAGAGAGGATATTGGCTAGTGTCAAAAAAGCACCGAGTAAGAGAGCAAACACACCAACATAGTTACTTAAGGTTACAAATGGTATTGTTTTACCTAGCAGCAACAATGGAATTTACAGTTGCTTGTTCTTGAGGACTGAACCTGCCAGGTGGAGTATCGGGACTCCTAGTAACCTTTATAAACATAGAATCACTCAAAACTAAGGAAATAGTTCGAGAATTTGACATGATAAAGCATCAATATGGGTATCATATAACAACTGCCTTATACCTGTCCGTCCGCAATAATGACAAGAACATGATATTGGCCATTGCTTCTGTCCACAATGTCAATTGCTGCATCAATGATTGGGGCAAATGAAGTTGGACCTACAGGCACATAAAAGGGATATTGTAATCATTCTATGCAACCGTGCCGTTTTCATAAACCCAAAAATGAGAGTTACAGTAGTATATGGCTAAAAAGCAAATGCGACTACCATAAAATAGTTGGTTGCAGTATATAGTTCAGAATCCTATACAACGACTACTACCTTTAAGTTCTAATAAAAACCGGAGAAATGAATAATTATAATTCCAAAGAAAATAGCATGAACAACTTTGATGGGTAGTTTTGATAAGAACCTGATAGCTTCAAGAATGGTAGAATCTCTCTGTATCGACCAAGAACTTCCTCAAAACCATGACAAGGCCGGTGATCCGGGTAGAAGCTGAACACATGTTGATCGTGTGTAGACGCTGAAAAGTTAATTCATTTTATATCAGAAAACAACGAAATTTACTCATTATGAACTTTCTAATGAAACTAGTTATAAACTATCACTGACCATCACCAAATCCAAAACAAGGTATCAAGTTGTCTTCATCAAAAGGAGACAAAGTACGACCAATTATAGAGATTGCCTGCTCGTAAGGATTAGGTGTTCTACCAATTGCATGGAGGCTTCTCCTGTTAAATGAATACCTTCCTACAATAATAAATAAGGGCAATATGTTTTTATTCACTTACTATATTTTGAGAATAAATGATAAAGATATATAAAGACCATCTCCATTCGTAAAAAAAAGAAAGAAATTACCTGTCCACTCATTGCTTTTTGTGAAGTCAATACCAACTATTAAATTTGATGACTCAAGGCCAGCTTCTCGCAATGCAGTAATAACCTGCACGCCTGAAGCTTAGTATCGATCCTATACCACTAATCATATTGTAACAAACAAGCTAATTACCACAAAATTGGAAAAGCTTGTACATTGTAAAATATAATGTATTGAGTTATACACAAGAAAAGGAAATAAAACTTAACTAAGCTCAATCAAGAGGGAAGAAATTTTAAGGAATCCAATAATTTAAAAGGACGGAAAACATAACTCCTAGTACTAAGAAACGCAAAACTCCATCACTGAATACATCGAGCTTATAGGTACAAGTGCAGACACCTTATTGTTTGTATTAAACAGGAATTACAAGAAAATGAGAAGTTTTCTAAAAATATGGAAGTGAAGAAACCTGATCCAAAGAGTTGAAATTGTCTTGTATCTTTGTGAATTGCTGTTTGGGTTGATAGCTAGGATCCCTTGCACTTGCTGAAACAGAAAAGGGTTGATGCAGAGTATGTCGGTTGCTATGATCCACTGAACTCTCTGCATTAGGATGAGTATGTCGGTTGCTATGATCCACTGAACTCCTCACATTAGGAGGAGTATGTCGATAGATAGGATCGACTAAACTCCCTGCATTAGGAGGAGTATGTCGATAGCCAGGATCCACTGAACTCCCTGCACGGGGAGGAGGTTGATGCTGAGTATGTCGATAGCTAGGATCCACAGCTACATACGAAGGTGATTGATGCATAGTATGCTGATATCTATGATCCATGGAACTTCCAGCAAAAGAAGTGTGTCGATGCACCGAATCATCATTATCCAGATTATCAAATACTGATTCTTGATTCCCCATATCTATATCACTATATGTACCTGCCATAAGACACAACACTATGTATAATAATCCACTATGAACCTGAAAAAAACTCCTTATATATCCATATTTCATGCCTTGACTGACTATCATAGAAATAAGAATACTAAACATTTTCAGAGAATTTTCTAATAAAATGGTCAAATCCAGCCATCAACTTTTCTCAGAAATTTCATCTCAATTTCTTCTACTCAACAAAGAGAACTTGTACCATCTTTGAAACAAGGTTTCCCAAACTACCATTTTTTAATTAATTGATATAGTCTGCGTACTGGTATCAACTACTTTGCCGTGATATTGATAGGGAGGCACCGTGTAAAGCAACCTATAATTCTCAGAACAAAACAGCTCAAAACCTCGTAATTGAGATCAAATACCTAATTCTTTTTTGAAAATTCTCAACATAAAAAAGTCCAAATGTTTTCCACAAAGTGGTTAAAAGTTAAAACTAGGAACCTCATAATTAATTTACATATTAGAAACTTAAGAGCTTACTTTATTTCCTTCTCTCAAGACTAAACCATATAGCAAACAGACAACATTAAAAACAAAACTGTCTCAATACAAATCCACTCCAAAATTCTTATTCTCTATTCCCTTCATATTCAAATCTCTTAAAATATACATATAAAAGGCCCATTACATTTCCGTTTTCACCATAAGAAATGAAATCAATTTCATTCTCTCTCTCTCTCTCCTTAGTCACAATCTAAATCCAAATCTACAGTTAAAACTCAAAT
>JAYMTH010001029.1:0-16591 GCA_036897465.1 Pelargonium australe | reverse complement strand
TTTTTTTTGTTTACAATAATTTTGGTTAAAGTTGTTTAATTGAACCAAAAAGGCAAACAAAAAACTGAAATTCCGGCGAATTTGTGATTGTTTCGACGATTTTATGTTGTTGCCGACGACTTTATGGTGTTTCCGGCTAATATTTGATAATTCCGGCAACAATTTAATTTTTCCGGTAAAACTATGAATTTTCCGGCGAGACTTTGAATTTTTCGGCGAATCAACGATTTTTCCGGCAAACCATTGGTGAAGATGAAGGGTATAGTGAAGGGAAATTTGGGTATTTCAAAAAACAATTGATCATGTGCTAGGCACATGTCTCATTTGTTGGAATATTACGTTAACTTTAACGGAAACTTTGGATGGATAAATATTTGGTATAGTTTAGAGTACCCAATAGTTAGTTAAAATGTGTTAAGTAGAGAGTAGATCTGTGTCATTTTCCCTTGTTATTATATATGCCAAGTTATTTTGGGTAAAAACATACTGCTAAACACAAAAAGTTATAGAAAATTTGATACATTTTGTATTTCCCAAAAATGATAAGATAGCTCATGCATGTAGATTTTGTTAAGTAGTGAAATTTGTTTCAAATGGGCCTTAGTATCTTATGGGCTTGGGCCTAATGAAATAAGCCCGTATGATTTGGGTTTCGTATTTCAAAAAAGCTATAAGCCCATTTATCAGGCCCAATCTGCCGGTGCACCCTAGCAAATCAAGCAGTACATTACACACAGATACATACAGCTTCTTCATGTATTCAAGCCTCAACGAACTTTCCCGGAAAAAAAATTATTTGCCCTAAAACAATTTTCTGGGAAAAGAAAATTTCGCAGACCCAGTTAGCTGAACTTTCCATCTAACCAAACAGAATGGACCAGGAAAACCTAGTGGACGAAAACTTCCCTCTCTTCTCCAAGCCCCCCAAAAGACCTAAACCCTCCCCAAACCCTACCACCACCACCACCACAACCCCAAATCCCAATCCCCAGACTCCGCAAATTGAAAAGGAAACAAGCCCCAATGACGATTCCGCCGCCGCCACCGCCACATTTGCCGAGCTTGGCCTCGCCGAGTGGGCGGTGGACACCTGCAAAGAGCTCAGAATGCTCAAACCAACTCCGGTTCAGCTACACTGCATCCCCAAAATCCTGGCTGGCCGTGACGTTCTCGGCCTCGCGCAGACGGGAAGCGGAAAGACTGCGGCTTTCGCGTTGCCGATTCTGCATCGTCTCGCCGAGGACCCGTATGGGGTCTTCGCGCTAGTGATAACGCCGACGAGAGAGCTGGCGTACCAATTGGCGGAGCAGTTCCGAGCTATAGGGTCGTGCTTGCATTTGCGGTGTGCGGTGGTGGTGGGTGGGATGGATATGCTGACCCAGACGAAGACTCTAATGACTAGGCCTCATGTGGTGATCGCTACACCGGGGAGGGTTAAGGTCTTGATTGAGCAGAATCCTGATATTCCTCCTGTCTTCTCCAAGACCAAGGTGATGAACTTGTTTTTATTATATTTTCTGGCAACTTGTTTGAAAAAATGTTGAAAGTTTGTGAATTGCTAAGCTTAGGAACCAATGATTGTAGTGTTTGTTCCTAAAAGGAGGTGACTTGGATAGATTTTGAAGTTACAGAGAATGATGTGAGTAATAGGATCAATTTGGAACAATTAATCTAGCTGGAAATTTTCATTTTGATATAATTACTTACACAGGATAATTCAAGTGCCATTGGTACTCAATGTGATTGAGTAGCTTTTTGTGCTCCTAGAGCGGGGCACGCTGCGATCCATTGAATTTGCACTTACATAAGATTTTCTTTTTGTTCCAGTTCCTGGTTTTGGATGAAGCCGATAGGGTTTTGGATGTCGGGTTTGAAGATGAACTGAGAGTGGTGTTCCAATGCCTCCCCAAAAATAGGCAGACTCTATTATTTTCTGCTACAATGACAAGTGATTTGCAGACATTGCTTGAGCTTTCGGAAAATAAGGCCTACTTTTATGAGGCATATGAAGGCTTCAAGACGGTTGACACTCTTAATCAACAGTACCTTTTTATACCAAAAAATGTGAAGGATGTGTATTTGGTACATCTTTTGTCTAAAATGGAAGATATGGGTATTCGCTCTGCAATCATATTTGTCTCTACCTGCAGGTATCCTTTCTTGCTATCAATATATAGTATGTATTGTAATTTTTTGAAAGGTTTATGCCGGCTCGTATACTATTTTCTCATTTGCGCGATCATAAATCTTGCTCCTTGCTATGTTTGAGTAATTATATTGATAGGTCATATGGTAAAACAAAATTCAAAATGTGAAGTCATCTCAGTTTGTGTTGATATTACTCTCTCCAGTCACAAAACAACTGTCCACTTTTCCATTTTTTAGAGATTGAGGACTAGTTAGGATTGTTTATACTCCCTTGTGTTCGTTCTCTTATTGTAACATTCTCAAGCTGTTCTAACTAACTTTTCTTAGGGATATTATTAGTAATTCATGTGTAAATAACATCTTAAAAAAGAAAGTAGACAATTTGTGAACTGTGAAGTGTGGACCATATATTTTAGAGTTGAAATGCGTAGCGCATAAGAAAACCAGTCATCATCAAGATTTGAATCTAAATGCTTTCTGACGAGTGAACATGCTTTTGACTTCTAATGGTAGCAAATATAGTTTACTACATAGAGATTTACCATTCTTGTGAACGGGAATATGAAGCTATTTGTTTCCATCTTAATTGGATTTGCATTCAAATATATTTTATCTATTAGATGCGGCATTTATGTTTTGGAGCTCCGTCTGTATACTTCTCATGTGATTTTGGCTTTCTTTTGGCTGGGAAGTGAATTAGACACTTACTGTTCATCTTTGTTGTGTGGAGGCAGAACTTGCCACCTTTTAGGTTTATTAATGGAAGAGCTTGATCAGAAAGTTGCGGCATTGCATTCATTCAAATCCCAGTCTCTAAGACTCTCTGCAGTACACCGATTCAAATCTGGGCAGGTTCCTGTATTGATTGCAACTGATGTTGCCAGTAGAGGATTGGATATTCCAACAGTCGATCTTGTTATCAATTATGATATTCCAAGGTTGTAAATTTTGTGGACCTTATGTTTTACTTTCTTGGTTATTAGTTTCCTGTATAGAATTTAATTTCCAGCCCATTACAGGTATCCGAGAGATTATGTCCATCGTGTAGGGCGTACTGCAAGAGCAGGCAGAGGAGGTATGGCAGTGAGCTTTGTTACCCAGGTAAATAGTAGACACATGTTTGGTATGTTTTTGATCTATAATATCCTTATTCTTTGAGGAGTGCTTCTTGGTCAATCATCTGCTCTGTAAAGCTTGCACTTTGTGATGTTTCATTTGTTGAATAGAGTGCACATATCATTAGATGGTAAGTGGATACTATAAAAGCATATTCCACTGATGATTTTACTTGCATAAGCATTGGTTATCAGCTGTAGCATGTCTTGCCGTCTCGGAGGAGGCTCGCCGTGCTTTTAGTTCTGCTTGGAAAACAAGCATATGCTTCATGCTTGATCCCATTTTGTTATGTAATTCCCCATTTATATACATCCGTTTTCTCATGTTTGGTGCATTTTATTTTACAGAACGACATAGAGCTGATTCAGGAAATAGAATCTGATCTTGGAAAGCAACTAGAAAAGTTTGATTGTAAGGAGAATGAAGTGCTTGAGGATATCACGAGGGTAAAGATTTTCTGCCATACTATTTCGGTGATTTTATCTGTTGTGTAAGCGTAGATTACTTCCATTTCTAGAAAGCTTCTTGTGCATTCAATCCAATAACTGTTGGCATCAGCTTAAAATATTGTTAATTTATTTACTCTTAGTGCATACTTGGATTGCGAGTTCATACACAAATAGCAAATCATTGCTGATAAACAAGAATGGATCTGATTCTTGGCAGCTTATGTATTATTTCCACCAAACCGTGTATGCAGGTTTACCAGGCCAAACGTGTGGCTGCAATGAAGATGAACGACGATGGGTTTGACGAGAAGGCAAAAGAAAGGAAGAAACAGAAACTGAAAACCCTAGCGGATAAAGGACTGTTGAAGAAAAAGCGCAAGAGGAGAAGGAAAGAGTCGGTTAAATTAGTAACAAATTGATCACTCATCTTCTTATATCTCTCTATTTGTATTTGTAATGCTGCATTTTGTCCAGCAGCCTCCTTGAGTGAGTTTGTGACATTTGATCTACATATTTCTATTTATCACAATGATTTTACGAGTATCAGTTGTTCCTTGTACTATAGTTTCGTTTGTATAAATATTCCTTTGAGGAATCGAAACAAATATGCCTAAATCTTGTCTCCAGTAATGATGCATATGGTTTTTAAACATATGCGGGTTGCCAATCAAACAATACATGGATGATGTTCGCAATAGAAGCCCTACAATCTGCTCTACGAATATTTGTTCTGATATTATGCTGACAAACAGACTTGTATAAGAGAATCAGTTAGCATACAAGTATATTTCAAAACGATTGTGAAATAAAATATATTTGTTCCCGAAGGGATTAAGGATCCATCGCTAGAGAATATGAAATTTGTTGTCCGAGCCAAGAACGCCAAGGCCGCGGAGAGAGCGAGGCTCTACTGGAGATTATCATCTCCTTTTCATTGTAGGTCACCACCATGAGATGCATTTATGTTTTTAATGAGTGTCACTCCTAATGAAGATGAGAAATGTTGGTACTCTATATAGTCTATAGCTGCTAAATGTAGTTCAGTGAAGGGTTGGTTAGGCATTTATGGTTTCATTGTTTTGTGGGTACATGTGTTTCATCTATTTGGTTGCATTTTGAGTCTAGAGTCAATCATTAAAGGCCCCTCCAAACTTTCATTGATTCAAGGAAACACATAAATAGACCAAACACTTAAATAAGACCAAGTATATTCTCATAGATAATACAACCACCTACAATTTGACTTGAAATCACCCTCCTTAAGTTCAACATTAAAACTCTGCCATTTTGATCTACATCTACTGCTAAACTAAGGAACAAGAGATACCCAGAATTCTTTACCGACATAAGCAGCCGAGTCCTGATACACATCATTGCGCGTTTGCTTGCTGCTGTTGGGATTGCTGTGGCTGTTGTTGGGGCTGCTGCTGAGGTTGGTTCTGTTGTGTCCAGGGCATGAAAGCCATTGGTGGCCTTGGCTGTTGGGCACCATAGAGTCCTGCTTGATCAACTGGCTTTCCCATGATCATCCCCGGATGCTGTGGTGGGACATAGTAATAGGGCATGTCTGCAGGAGAACCCACCACAGGAATAGAAGCCTTCGTAACCCCAAGGCCCTCCTCTTTCAACTCGTCTCTTGGAATAATATCAACCAAGAAATCAAACACATCGGTTCTTGAAATAGCAGCAGCAATATCGTTCTTTTGGAGTGTCCGCCTTTTGTTTTCTTCTGTGTGGATCCAGGAGCGCAGAGTCAGCTCCAAGATGAACATCTCGCACGCCTTTGCAAATATGACTGGAGCCTCAGCAGAAATCATTCGGACATCCTCGTCAGCTTTCATTATTTTCTTGATCCGAGCGAGAGGGAGGCTGTGGTTCTTGAAGTCAGCTGTTTGTTCGATCTCTTGCATTTGGTTGGCCCAGAAAATTTGAAGTTGCTGTTGTTGCTGCTGCTGCTGTTGGTGGTGGAAGTGTTGGGCTTGTTGGTAGGCAAGCTGGTGCGGGGAATTAGAGAAAGTTGTCGGAGGTTGAGTTTGGTTGGGAATGCCCACTGCAGGAGCGCCAGAAGCTACCAATGCAGAAGGTTGATAGGGTGCAGTATAGGCCATTTGACCAGATCCCGCTACAACTCCAACCACAGGCTGTTGGTGTTGATGTTGGTTGTTATGTTGCTGTTGCTGTTCCGATTGATCCATGGCTGATTCTAGAGTTATCTTTAAATCTTGTAAAAAACTATCTTATCATCACAAAGCTGTAAAGGAAAAAACATAGTAGAAAATCAAATTTAAATGAAAGAAATCAATCCGATCAGAAAAAAAAAAAATGAAAGAAATCAAACTAATATAAAAACAAAGAGCCAAAAACATATCCATTAGAGCATTTTTAATTAGAGTTTCATCACTTAATCGGCAGTCATAAACTAGATGCCACTACCATTCGTATTTCAAGGTAAATGGGACTACTTGAATGAATCATGCCAAAGATACATGACACCACCTTCATATTAGAAAAAGAAAAGGCGATACTCTTAAGGGCACAATCTCAACCTCAAGGTAAACACAAAGATAATTGTTCATTTGAAGTTGTTTAAAACAAAATTGATTGTACATTGAACAAATAAACAATATACAGGAAACCTTTCATTCACTATGCATGAACACACATATTCACAGTTGCATAAGCCCTTGTTTAAGACTAACAAGGCTACCAAGGAATACTTAACTTAATATAATCCAAGTCCAAGGAACACAGCACTTGTAGATAAGAGTGAGCGAAATCAAACAAATCAAGTCTTTCTCACAAAAATTTGGACAATGAAACCAAGTATCGTTCCCAAACTTCATATCAGAACACTCACCATACAAGTATTCAGCTCCACACACACACACACGAAGCTAAATGGTTTTGTTCTGTACTAACCAAAAACAGAATCGACGTTACAGTTGCACAAATAGCAATAAAGATCAAGACATTTAGTAATATTCTAATAAATAAAACATGGATTTTGTTCAGTTGTTGGAAAGATTAAATGGAAAAATAACGGCAAGTGTCTTTATTTGCAAAATCCAAACAAATGGATAAGGTCATAATCCTCACTTTTTTTATTAGTTCAGCAACCGATTGAAGCCCCAGAATGATCAATAGATCCAATACAGGCCACTTCAAGAAAACACAACACAAATTTCTCATCTAAGGCAAGTACAGTGACCACAAGACTTGAAGAAAATCTAGGTAATAGCTAAGTAAAGTGGACATGCATCATGTGCAGACTGCAAATACACAAACAAGGTGAAAAATTAACTGTGTATCCAAACATAAAGCAACTTGTGTCATCATTTAACCAAAAAAGAACCTTCAGTTTGCTTAAGTATTCTCAAAATTGGCAGCTCATAGAAGTAAAAAAAGAAACTTCCAATTGTCCATCAAATCAGAAAACTTAATGCCTCTTTGGCAGCTAAGGGGAATGTAAGGAACAGCAGAAAAATACAAACATTCTTTTTGTTGCATATTTGAGTTTCCACAGTTTGGCTCAAAGTTTGGTTTTCTCTTATGAATTCAAAATACCCAAAAAATAAATAAATAAATAAATAAATAAATAAATCAGAGTAACAAAACCCATTACTCCCTTTTTCTAAGGATTTCCAGGGAACCAAACAGATTACAAAATAAATATATAAAAAAAACACCCACTTTTGAAGATCTAAACAATGAAAACATCACATAAAAAAATGAACATTGAAGATAAAAATTTAAAGTTACCTGGTCAGCTTGTTGAGCTGAATCTTCCTCTGGGTTCTCTTCAAAATGCCAGAGAACCCTAAGAGAGAGAAATTGAATTTTTTTAGAGAGAGAGTGCAGAGGAAGGGTTAAAGAAAAAAGGAGGGACACAGAGCTTTTTGAACAGAAAAGGAGACAGTTCGTTCTCTGGGTATCTGTCTTTCGCCACGTGTCGACCCTCGACAGTTCTGACGATTGGAGAGGTTCTTCAGGCGCCCACGTGTTCCACTGTTACTGGAGGTTACTGTAGAGGAAGGTGCTCGCGTGCACGACTGTGACGTAAGAGGGACAAAGACACAACGCTCATAATTGTATTTTCTATTTAGGGGTAGTTTCGGAATTATAGCCCAGATGCATGTCTTTCTTGGGAAGTTTGGGTGCTTGCTGCTTTCTGCGTGAACACGTGGATAGCTCATAAAGAGCACGTGAAAGGGGGTGTAAGGGTCACGTGACAAAAGGGTATATGTTTCAGAAATAAATACCTGCAATAGTAGCAGCAGCCTGGCACTACCCAACCAATCCATAGCCTTTGGCTCTAACTAGTAACTATATTCGTTCAAAATTTAATCCAACCATGATCGAAATTCGAATCGCTACCTAGGCTCGGTTTCCAAATTCGAGGTCTCGTGTTCGGGTCACCTTCAAAGCAGCGACAATGAGAGCATTTTACCTAGTTTAGTTTCAAAACATTGATTAGAGAAAATTGGATCTTTCTCCTTTTCATGACAAGCTAAACTCTACAAAATTATCCCATTTCAGAATCTACAATCCATTCACTTAATTCTGTTTCTTAGTTTGAAATCACACGGTAACACAGGTCCTGTAAGTATTCATGCAACCAATGTTTAGCAGTGATCAGTGCGATGCTAGAATGAGAAATGGGAGATCTCTTCATCTTCGTCCTCGTCTATAATATCTTCATCCTCATCAGTAAACCTCTCGGTGATATCATCTAGCTCCTCTTCATCATACTCCTCATCCATCATGGTTTTGTTCGCAGCTTCTTTGTCCTTCAGACCTGTGCTCAGTACCACAGTTTCTCCTCTCGACTTTTCCATCTCCTTCCTCAGCTTTTCCATGTTGTCCCGTCTGCGTTCTTCCTCTAAACGCTGCTTCTCTGCTCGCCTCTTATCAAGATCAGTTCTGCAAAAACAAGAATATCAGCACACGTAGCTTAATCTTCTTTTTAATACTAAACTAAGTGAAAATGATCAAGATTGTCATTAAGTTTGGCCAATACTTGTATGTCTCCATATACTCCTCAGCACTTTTTTCAATGGCCTTAAAGAAGGCATCCATTCCATCACCAGAAATTGCAGAAACTCCAACAGATCGTAGATTGTTATAGAACTCATCCAGCACGAGGGACAGGCTCCGAGTTAAGGTTGACGTGTAGGAGTTATCTGAATCTAGCGCTGCCTGAAATACCTCGAAATCTTCCATCCACTGCACCCACACCAGTAACAACAAAAAGCACAGAGTTCATATATACGATGGGAAACTAACCAGAACCTTATAGCATGAGGAAGCCAATGGGACAGAGAGGATATGGAAGAAAGGATAGAAGATACCACCATGTTAGAAATTAATCATACCTCCAGGGCAAACTGATGTTTAGCCACATCTGTCTTGTTGAATGCCAGCACTAGAGGAAGTCGTGTCTTGTAAAGAATGCTACATGCATAAAGCATATTGCTCATGAAAGTCACAGGGCTTGCTGAACGTGGTGTGTCAACCACATAAGTAACTACAGTAGGAAATGTTGAAGCAAAAGCTTCTGTGATTATGGCTCCAGATGCTGACCAAGTGAATATTTCAATCTGACCAGGAGTATCCACAAGAACATAGTCGAGCTGATCTGCTCGCTTTTCAATGACAGAAATGACCTGAAAGTGGACAACAAAGCCATTTTTTCACCTGCCAAAGCTATGTACAAAAGAACTATCCACCTCATTGTGTGAACATGGATGAAACAAGAGAAAATGGTCTATCAATTCTGTTGATCCTGTGTCAAACAAACTCATTCACAGTTTGGTAATTGATGACATTGCCCCTGATTTACATGATTAGGAGAGGTCAAAATTAAAAACTTGTTTGTAATTGTAGCATATGAATATGCGTGACTATAAAAGCCAAGTGAGGGTATAAAATTAAGGGTCAGGACAAAACCAACCATTCACAAGCATATATTGAGCATGAATGGCTCTTCTATAAAACACGTGGAACCAGACAGTCAGCAAATTTGAACTGTCAGTTTGTCACAGGACGTGTAAAGCAAAAAAGAAAGCTTTACCTCATCAAATTTTGTAGCGAACAAGTTAAGCGAGGTCAGAATTCCTCCATTAGGTCCAAGATTGAATTGCTTCATCACTTCCTTATAACGCACAGTATCCCTTATGTCAATGTTTGCACCAAATGGAAGTGTCATAACAGCAGGGTCAAGATTCAACACATAACCACGCATGTTTGACGCTTGTGTGTGGCAAACCAGCCTGTGAAGAAATGTTGTTTTTCCACTACCTACAAGATCCAAAGCATCTCTCAAACTTTGCAATTTATGCTCACATATTATTGGAATAAAAAAATGTGAAGTTAAACCAGTATGAAGAAAATTGATTGTTAAACCAAATAGCGAGAGATTTAATCTAATTACCTGCCATTCCTACAACAATAATAATAACTGGTTTTCTCTTGAAGTCGGAAGATGACGACCCAGGCTGGTTGGATGATGATTCATCAATTTGAAGTTTTCCTATCGACTCGGTAACAGCGTCCTTTTCTTGACTGTCCACCTTTGTTATAAAAAACAAGCAACAGATTAACAATGGATGCAGCACAGGGAATCATATATACAAGGAATATATAGTAATTGATGTTTGGAAACTGAAAGCATAAATACCAAGCTATACGAAAAGTGCATACATTTATGTTGGCTGATTCCTTGGGATCCATTTGCATTGATGTGCCTTCCTCTGGTGATTTTATATTCAGATTTTGGTGATCAGAATCAATGTCCATTGTTTGAGTGAAATTACAATGTTTACCAATATGTGGAAACCTCCCTCAAGTTCAATCTTCAACAGCTACCCTACAAAATGACACAAATTACAAATAAATAAAAACACCCAACACAAATTGAAGAGCAATGCCCTTTTGAAGTCTTGATAAGTCTGTAACAGATTATGGTTATAGCAAAATGAAGTATATCAGGTTTTCTATTCCACAATGCTTGTACAAAATTAAACATGTACAGAAAGTCAAGAAACAATTTGGATTTTGGATAGACCTTACTTTCCTCTAAGATTTGTCAAAGACTCAAAAGCAACTCTTTGATGTCTCACTCATTCAATTCAGATGAGTGATGTAATGGTAGCAGAAAGGATCAGCAAGCATTTCCCATTTAAGTAAAAATTAAGGATAAGTTATCTAGGGCTGGATTTCCTGCTATACCATTATTGTTGGTACATACCTCATCCATAACTAAATAGCTATAAAAAGGAAAGCCGGCACTCATTTTGGGATGAAGGGAGCAACTTAGCTCTTGTTTCAACTTCCAAAACAAAAATATAAGTAAAAACAAAAAAAAACACTACCAGCCTAAGCCTAAACCTAAATTATCAAAAAGGCATTTGCAGGAAATGCAATGGCAGCAGCAAGTGGGTATCATACTTGAAAGAATTCTAGCATAACTATTACTGTATATGACTACGAAAAATGCAACATGAAGAGAAATTCCCCAAGCAATAATTTCCTCTCATATTGGTACTTGTAAATACTTCCAGGAACATTGACTCCCTGCAGCAGCTCAGATGGGTCACATAACCATCATCCTAACCAATTTGTAATAGAGAAGTGGACACACAATCATATATTTGAAGATTGTGCAAGAGAAACACAGATTTATTTTTTCAATGGCACATATTAACTCCTATATATCCCAAACCCTCACTTGAGTTCTCTTCCTATGGCTCTAATCCGAACCAAACCTAAAATTTCAAAAGGTTAAGGCTCACTTGAGTTCTCTTCCTATGGCGCTATAAGATCAAAACGACCAAAAATAATGCAAATGATTGAATCCAGTTGCAACTAAAACATCGAAATTCGTAGAAAAATGTATTGAACTTACAGTTGTAGAAACAGGTGAAATCAATCCGGTTGGTGAGAAGAGCTGTGTAGCTGAAAAGTGAAGATGTGATCGGAGTAAGTTAGAGATACAGAGGTCTCTATTGAGGGTTTGTTTACCTGTAAAACCCTAAAACGCTCTCTAAAACCTTCTCTTCGGTCTCTCTCTCCGTTCGGCGTTCACCCAGAAACGAATACCAATATAGTACGGAGGTTCATGGCTCAGTGCATTGTTATCATACTACGTCGTTTCGCTTTAAGAGAATAATTTCACTGAATATGAACTTATATCCTTCCAGGGTTGTTTTTGATGTATTCAATATATAAATTCACAAAAAATACTAGTCCTACCCAAGCGATTAGTCAAAACACAAACAAAATAGATCCGAGCGCGCATAAATATGAAAGTTAATTCATGAGATAATTGACTTCGATAAGTCCCGGCCCAAAAATATATGACATTTTTTTTTCTCTTAGCATATGGACACATGAAAACGTTTATATAATGAAAAATTCACAATTCATGTAAAAAACATTAGTGAAGATACTATACACATGAAAACGTTCATAACTCCATTGTTAGAATATTTTTTCTCACATTAATAACAACCTTGAAATATTACAGGTGAATCATGCAGAACATTTTCTGCATAACCTATTTATTGCTTTGTTTCAGATTATGGTGATTCAGAATCATGATATCAATTCAAAGTTCCAAGCAATTTCAAAAGGTCTACTACAAAGCAGTTGGTGGAGCAAAGTAAATTTACTTGTTCCAAAATGGTCCGCAACGCAAAATATACCATTTCATTGGTTTACTCATCTACCCAGCCTATGAGAAAATCATATTTCCATAACCTACTAATGGAGCAAAAAAAAAAAAAAAACATAATTATTTTTTTCAACTGTAGCTGGTGCTACTGCTATGCTCACTTCTTCTTGCCGACCTTGTCCGAATCCATCCCCTGCAAATTCAGCAACAGATCATTCGAGTTCAAGTACACCTTGTTGGCTGAATTGGCAATAGTGTTTGCGATTTCTCTTGCAGCTTCAATTTGCCTCAGCGTGATGAAGGCTGGGTTTTGGGCTATAGCTTTACCAATCAATTCTGCACTTGTTGCTTCTCCCTGTCACATAGCAGAATATCATTCTCAGGGTATTGATTTCAGAAAGCACATACTATGCAAATGCTCAATTTTAAGTTCATCGTATTTATATATGTCATGTAAAGAATGTCATATGACTTCTTTCAACGGTACAATAAATGCGAGCTTTTAATTTCATCTCACCTGAGCTCTGATAACAGCACTTTTCTTGTCTTGTTCAGCTTTCTCCACAACAAACTTAGCCCTCTCAGCTTCTTGTGCAGCAACCTGTTTGGCTTCAATTGCAGCTGTGAACTCCTTCCCAAAAGTCAGGCTAGTAATGGAGACATCATCCAGCGCCATATTGAAGTTGGCTGCCCTTTCAGTCAAAATCTTCCGTATCTCCCTACTAACAGCCTATGAAGAACAAATGTAGCACATAATATCAACCTCAGGGTTAATGTAATCTGCACAACCGTAACTAGCAAACTAGGAAACAAGAGTAAAAAAGCTAGCACTGAGCATGGATATGTGTGGTGGGTGTGTGTGCATATAAGATGAGAAACCATGTACTTTTGTGAATGATCCATTTATTAGTCAATCAGCTAATGAAATCAAAACAAAGAAGCTAAAATCTAGTATAATAAAGTAAACTAAACTTCAGAAAATGGATACCAAGAACTTCAAAGTTCACCAACACCCACACTAACTATCAAACTAGAATCCAGAATTGCAATAACACTGTCAAATATACATGTGCCCAGCTACCTACCTCTCGCTGAGTAATGAGCTGACTGGCATTGTACTGAGCGACTACAGCTTTCAAAGTTTCATGAATAATTGAAGGTAGGACTCTTTCATTGTAATTCTCGCCAAGGGTTCGATAGACTGTAGGTAATCGGTCTGCGATAGGACGAGTGAGAACACGAAGTCCAATCCTCACCTAAATGCAGGGAAATCAAGATTCATAATTAGAGGGAAACAGGTACCAAGGGATCCAATTTTTTCACAGCGCAATAGTATTTTCTACGAACACAAAATTGAATCAACTTATAACTTAACATAAGAAAAGCAACCTTCGACCTTTACAATATAAAAGATAGCATTGGAAATCATAACTTTTCTTATCCATGTCCCTCTGTGATTTAGGCATAACAGATACCAGTACTATTTTCATAGCCAGGCAGATACAATTGTTACTAGGAAGAATAAATTAGCCTAACAAGATGTTCTATTCTGAGAAAAGAGGGACTGTTTGCACGTGCACACACAAATACAAGAAACCTCCAAGTTGAAAGCTCCAACAACAGGACAGTGAACAAGGAAATAAGGACACATTATAGAATGGGCACTACACTAGAAATTTCACAGCTCAACTTACTCAAACTTAAAGGGCACTTTTTCAGATAAATCCATCATCATTAGCATTTCTAAGAAATGCAGAATGGCTAATTTTTTATTTAAATAGTTTCATTCAAATCACACAAAATTACAACGGTTTAACACAAATATTTACCATTTGAAGGTCACGGCTTCCTGAGGTACTCTCAACAAGATGAGGTCGTGCACGAACATCATAGATAGTGGGCCTCTCAAACCATGGTATCATAAAATGTGTTCCTTCAGGATAGACCTGCACAATCAACATGTAAGAGAATTGATCAAACGCAAAAATTAGAAAACATAGTTGGAACTGTTGCAAGTGTTACAAATGACAGGCCAAGCAAAATCCATTTTGTAAATTAAATGAAGAGGAATAAATAGAGAACATAAGAAGAAAAACAGTTATAAGAAATTGTGTCAAGTGCTTGAAAGCTGAAACACATAGGATATTATGCTTGATAAATGCAATGAAACAGAAAATATATATGTAGTATATACTAACACACAGAAGATTACATAAAAAATAATAACTCTTCACTGAAGAAGATGAAAGTAGCCATCACCAATCCTTTCAAGAACTTTGACAAACACAAGAATTTAATGAAGAAAACAAAAACCTTGTCTTTTACACCATATATACGATTGAACACAATGGCTCGATGACCACCCTCAACATTGTAGAGACTGTGAGTCGCGGCATAGAGTCCAATCCCACCAACTATTGACACCTTAAGCAAAGCAGATAAGCCAGCACCTGGGACCTTTGGAACTTTAACATTTTTGAAATCCATGGCTCAATGCTGAGAAAATGAAAACACGGATGTTAAAATGGGATAGTAAGGCCAAAAGAAAAATGTTAAATGTCTACTTTAATAACATTAGCCAGAAACAGCAAAAACAGTTTGCACCAAAATAGACCAACCCTAATAATGAGAGGATATAAACCCACTCAAGCTTTGGAACACTACATCAACATTTTGTCAAGAATGAACAATCCCATAAAATAGAGTTCACATATCAGAGAGTATACACCAAATAGATATTGGTGGGAAGATTTGGTAGCCAGCAAGACCAGTCAGTGTTATAGAGAAATCCAAATCATATAACATTGTCTTGACAAAAGGATAGTACATAACTGGAATGGAGCAAAAAGCAACGAAACCCAATTATCATATTGTTCTCAAGTACGCATTTAGGATTCTTTGAAAAAGAGCTACTAGTTTTTTCCACATTTCGCACAAACAACAGTCATTGGAATGATACAGGAAAAACACATCAAACAGACAAAAAATGCAGAACAAAACCAGGCAGTCGGTTCACGAATACACTAACGAGATCAAACGGGGAAAACAGAAGTTATTTTTGGACCACATATTGAGCAGCTGAAGCAAACAAAACTACAAATTTGAGAACCACCGTCCGGTTGCTGATAAACTGGAAGAGAAGAAGGGTCGAAACCCTAGATACTCCAAGCATTTCCCATCCAGAAAATGGCAAACACAATCACTAAAAAGAAAAACACATGAATCTTAAAACCCAGAAGCCAAAATGGTCGCCTATGCTCAGATTCTAACGCTTTCTCAGCAACGAGTACAATATGAGGAAAAATAAGACGAAATTGAACAAAACGAAGCAGAGAAGAACCGATCTGCTTACCTTGAGCTTGAGGTCTCCGATTACTTCAGATGATAGAGAGAGGGGGTTTTAGGGTTTAGAGTGTAGAGAGAGAGAGAGAGAGAATGTGTGCTGGTTATTTGTTGCCCAAGGAAAAGTGATTGTGGGCTTTGGGCTTTGGGCTTCACCTCTGCATTATTTTGGGCCACTTCCCAATTTTTTTTTTTTTTTTTGTACCCAATATTTTTTTTACGGAAACTAGCAACTTCATTGATACAACATAGAACCAACGAAAGAAAAAGCAATTAAAATTAAGCCTAACTGATACTAAAAAATTATTGGGTAATTTTTCCTTCTTCTCTACGAGACTTGCAGCGGCTGTGGCTATAGGGCAAAAGAGCAGCGTCGGTTGCGACTCTTTTAGGGCTGCGGCGGCGGCTCACTTGAGCGGCGAAGCTAGTCACTTGGTAGTCGTTCTCTCACTAGTAGTGAATTGCTTGTATAGTAACAATTTTTTTTTTCTAAAAAAAAAAAACATATTCGTGGTTGTTTTATTTATTTTCAATTTTTATGGAATGATAAGAGATCATGTAAAAAAAATAATAATAAATAAAATAAGAGATCATGTATAACACGGTTGTGACCTAATAGTAGAGATTAGGAAGATTTCTATTTTGGCCCCTAAATAGTTATTTTGTTTTGAATTGGTATCTAATATAAACCTTTTGTTTTAACTTGGCTCTCAAATTTCTTCCTATCATTTCAATTTGGTCTCAAAAAATGAAATTGGTCCAATTTTATATGTGCCCTCAAATTAGGCTTGCGTGGCTATATTTTCTGAATTATTTTTTTAACGTGAAGCTTGTATTAACTAAATTTACTAATGAGACTAATTTG
>JAYMTH010001028.1:0-16605 GCA_036897465.1 Pelargonium australe | reverse complement strand
CCCACACACACACACACACACACACACACACACATTTGTTTTCATTTATAATGTAAGCTCATGATTTTGGTTCTTGTATGTTAATGCTTCATAAGTTCATGGTGAACACAACTCTATTTGTTAAACTATGATGTCGGTGTTTGTTCAAAGAGTAATATGAAAGCAACTGTGATTGACGAATCCTTTTTTTTTTTATGGTGTACCTTGAGGAATGAGATTAGGTTATATAGGTAATGAAGGATGTCATTCAAATTTAAACAAGTTACATACAGGTCACTAGATCCTATCAGTTCGTATCTTTGTGATTTTCATTCATGCAAGTTTTTCAATTGTTCCCTCATTGAACTTCCATTTCAGTTTGCCTCGACTTGTTTCATAATTGTGATGATTTTGCCAAACTTTTTTTTTTTTTTTTTTTGTGAAAACTCTTAATGCCATTATGTGTAAATAGATATGATTCAATAGCATAATTCCACACGACACTCCATATAACCAAGTTTTCAAGACTTGAGAAAGAGCACAATGGTTTCCATAATATCAATCTACATTGATAGTAACAACTAAGGGTTGGTTGAGTTGACTACCAAGTTTTAGTTAGATACAATACTTTTTTCACACATTCCATTTTGTTATTGGTTTTAAACTACTTACACTATACAAGAATTACCCTTTAGACTACATTTTTGCATTTTGGTTGCTTATCTTTTAAAGAGTGAAACATCATAGCCAGTTATCAAAGCTCTACAAACATTACACTTCAAGATGTAAGTGTATTATCAGCAAGTATACCCTATGTGAAATGAAAATGCACCAACCGCAAATATAACACTACATAAACATATCATCTTGATCAATTATGTATTAAGCACCAAAATGCATTCAAAATCCAAATGCATCTTAACTAGTTATGTATTAAGCACCAAGGTGCCATCATAATCCAAACACATCATATAAAAAGAATGCATAAATTAAATATCCACATGGCAATGTCATATAAATAAAATGAATGACTAAGAAAAAAAAAAGAATTTGAAAATTAAATTAGATATAGAATGACATGTGTTACTCAGTTACTTATTATAAGTTTGAGGACTATATTTGTGACTTTGTGAAAGTTCATGGATCATTTTGACTATTAGTTCTTAAAACAAACAAAATTTTGGGGTTTCAAGAACAACCAAACGTGTTTTAAATATTAAGTCCCAAGTGGTCACACTAGAAAATTGCAACCTTTGTGTACGTTCGCATTATTGAAATACAACTCTAGCTAAAGGATCTAATTAAAGTAATTACAAGACCCATAGAAAAAAACATGAAGCACCTAAACAAGGTCAGGGATCAATTCGGGTCAAAACAAAGTTCAAGGATCAAATTGGGGCGAAACACGAAAATTCAGGGACTATTTTTGGTTAAAAAAAGTTGAGTGACCAAATTGTGTCAAAACATCAAAATTCGGGGACCAAAATTGGGACTTTTACCTATTTGGAATAAGTAGTTTAAAATCACGAACAAAATGGAATGTGTGAAAAGTAGCATTGTGGCTAACTGTAGTCATCTCAGCCATCTCTTTGTTGTTACTATCAATGGATAATATGGAAACCATTGCTCTTTCTCAAGTCTTGAAAACTGGGATATATGGAGTGTCATGAGCAATAATGGTTTTGAATCACTGTTTATAGATAGTACCCTAACAAGGTCTTATTTGCTCATGTTGGTTCTCTCTTATTTTTGTCAGCAAGGAGAATGATCTCTCTCTCCTATTCCTGCTCAGTGTCTATTCTTCTTGTAGTGGGAACTTCAACTTTAGCTCATTCGAAATCCTTGTTAGTTTAACTTGAACCTCTAAGTGCATAATTCCAGAAAATAGGTAGGACTTCACCCATCCATATTTTCATCCTACACTTGACTATATAGTTCTCTTGATTTTATATTTACAATGCCTCAGTTACTGAAACCGGACTGAATTTGAGGCAACTATTAGATCCTTATGGCAGATTCTGTTGAATTCTATATTCAATATATTTTGCTTTTTTGTTGATTGTTGCCTATTATAATGTTCATATACATGTTCATACCCACAATCAGTGTTCTCTGTACATATTTTCTTTGCTTTAATTCTTTTTGTTGATTGCACCTTTCTATCATTTTGCTTGCATTTATATTGGTTTGGCAATTTTATTAATTAATGGAATTAGTAACTAGTTGGTTTTATTTTATAGATCCCATACAGCCCCACTACTACATAAATATTACCAGAATCATGGCATCCAAAGGTCCAAGGTCAAAGCTTGATCATGACTCAAGAGCTAGGCGCCAAAAGGTCATAAAATTCTCTTGTTACCAGCTTATTTCTACCACTCATTAATCTATGGAACTTTATATTAATGTATTCTAAACTTATAGCTTTTGAAGTGCGTAATATTATATAAACACTGGTTCAATTTTACCTGTATTCATTAAATTAGTCTCCTTCTACATTTACATGTCATTACTTGTCCATATAAAGGTTTGATTTTTTATTTATATAAATTTTAGACACAATTATAAGTTTTTCCTGTACAAGTAAAAGTGAACCACTACATTAAAAAGTAAAAAAATACCGTATCTCCTAGTTGCATGCATATAAATTGTAAAAACCATCAGGAGAAAATTCTCATCCCAAACAAGTTTGTTGTCCAGGAAGGTTAGACTGAAGGGAGATTCCATCCATCCGATTTGTAATTCCCCTTATGGAGAATGGGGTGCTTTCATAATTTGAGATCTATCAGATCTCCCTCTTAACCATTCCCGATTCCCTCAGATGTTTTCTCAAAGTCTTTTGTTTGCACTCATGTATGTGAAGTGTGAACAGTATGGAAGTGCTTTTATTATAAAGCTTTTGGTTTTATTGCAGGCATACATATTAACTCTTTGGTTGTATCTCTATTGCTGTAGGCACTTGAAGCTCCCAAAGAACCCCCACGCCCTAAAACTCATTGGGATCATGTTTTAGAAGAAATGGTTTGGTTGTCAAAGGTAATTGAACCGTTTGTTTTATGGAGGTGGGATATTTCATCTTGGGAGATTTTTAACTTAGTTCCATTTACTCGTGTCAACTACATTGTTTTTCTTTGCATCACAGTGAGTGAATAGTCAGATATTTAAATCTATACATGTTCTGTCTACTTCATTTGCTAAGTAAACTAGTTGTTAGCAGGATTTTGAGTCTGAGAGGAAATGGAAATTAGCTCAGGCAAAGAAGGTTGCTATAAGAGCAAGCAAGGGTATGGTGGATCAGGCTACAAGGGGAGAAAAGAAATTGAAGGTGTGGCAAATACTTTGTATACTAAAACTGTTATATAACCCCCCTACACACACACACCAAAAAAAGAGAAGGAAAAAGTATTAATGCTTGCATATGGGTTCACTTACCTTCTATCTATGTAACAAGGGATTGCAATTTTGAGCAGGAAGAAGAACAGCGGTTGAGAAAAGTTGCTCTCAATATTTCAAAGGACGTGAAGAAATTCTGGATAAAGATAGAAAAACTGGCAAGTTCATTTTAAATAACATGTTTTTTTTTTTTTTTTTTTTTTTCCATAAAGTTATGTAATTTCTTGTTAAGCCTTTTGAAACTAATAATTTCATCTGAATTGGAACTTTAGGTACTATACAAGCATCAGATGGAACTTGACGAGAAAAAGAAAAAAACACTTGATAAACAGCTAGAGTTCCTGTTAGGGCAAACAGAGAGGTAAAACTTTTGATTGGTTCAAGTCTTAATTCTCTTAGAAATTAGAAAATGTGCTTGCAGAACTCTTATGTTTCATAGTACACTCATATCTTGTTTTGCATAATTTTAGGTACTCAACAATGTTAGCAGAAAATCTCGTGGACACAAGTAAGCCAGTGCAACAATATCCTGCAAATGATCAGTTGAGTATTTTGAATAAAGAAGCAGATGGTGTCAGTGAACCTGCAGAATTAAATACCGGTAAGTGAAAGTTTAATGTTTCCACCATAATCTTGTTACCTTAAAATATCTTCTTATTGATTTATATAACAATTGTATTCCAGAACCTCCATCTAATGTTGCTGACAACGATGAGGATTATGATATACAATCTGGGGATGAATTGGTAAGGCATTTCTTAATTACCTTGTCAATACGTCCTGCACACTTGTGGAGTTTTACATAGTTTATTGCAGCTGATAGTAATAAATACAACTTGTGCTAATTTGAGAACAATTTGCCTTGAATTCCATTGTCTGTATCCCAAAAAGCTATGTATATTAGTATGTTATGTGCCATGCTTGGGGGATTTAAAAATTTGGGCCTATATAGGCAGCATATAAGGATGCACGCGATCTCTCTCTCTCTCTCTCTCTCTCTCTCTCTCTCTCTCTTGTAGATGTGTTGGGAAGCTGAATTGATATACTAATTGGCTTGATTTATTTATAGTTCTTTTAAAAAAAATAATGCTTTGAGCTGTTGAAAGTGGCCCTCTATAAAAAAAACGTGTTGATTTAGAGATGAATCGTGTTGGATTACAGACTCACGATATGCGTGCTGATTTGGAAAAATTGTTTTCAAATAAAAAATAAAACCAAACAGTACTTGTGAATTCCAGGGTTTGTTTGGGTTGTCTGCTTCAAAGAACTCCACAATCCTGGTGCTTTGTTATTTAAAAATGATGAATCTCGCGTTCGAATAGGTGCTTTGTTGGTGTCCACCGTTGATGTTTTTTAGAATAATAAAATTTTAAAATATTTTTAAACAGTGAAATCAGGTTTACCCTGGGCTGGTGATAATGACACCATTAACCTATCTTCTAAACTAATGCAACAGTTGCTGGTATTATTGTTTGCCTGAAGAGTTGCAAGCTTGAATCTCTACTGTCGGATACATCCTCCTATGCATGCCTTTTGTTTTGCTTTAACAAATAAAATGCATGTATGACCTCTACTGCCCATTTGGCCATTCTCTTTGGGAAAAATTCACTAAAACTATGGAATATAGTATAGATTGGCAAGAGCTGTAGATGAAGCACTCTTGTGCCTTCACTTTGAATGGGTGTTTATTTGTTTTTTTTTTTTTCATGGTGTGGTTTTAGGAAGATGATGAACATACTTTAGAGGAAGATGAGGCTCTTATAACTGAGGAAGAAAGGCAAGAAGAATTGGCTGCTTTGCATAACGAAATAGATGTTCCACTTGAGGAGCTACTCAAGCGTTATGCTGTGGACAGAGGTATATTATTGCACTTAACTTCCTGTAATTTGATGAATATATTACATTTTGAGTTATTATTATTATTATTATTTTTATTTTTAAGCATAACACTTTGTTTATACTCTTCTAATAAATCACATAGATAGAAGTCATAAATTAGTTGGTGGTTGACATCAATAGTGGAAAGAGGACACATCTGTGTGATTATACTTTCTTTTCCTGTCCCTATTGTTTCATCAATTTTTATCAATACGGGTTTTCTCAGTCAGCAGAGAAAGTAGTCCAGAACAAGGTGATGTTGGTGCCAAACCATTCCAGGGAGAGGAAGATAGTGATAATGGTAAGTAATTGATTAATGATCTCACTGTGAATCATATTATGTCCCTCAGTTAGCAGTTTGTTAAAATAATGATGGCAATGGGGTGTATATGTTCGCATCTTTTTTCAGTGAGCAGAGCAAGTAGTCCAGAAAAGGATGATGACGGTGCCAAACTAGTCCATGGAGGGGGATGTAATGAAAATGGTAAGAAAAAATTGATGATGATGTTATTTATTTTGTTCCTGTGCTTGTTGTCATTAATCTTGATGAATATAATTTTTCAGTGAGCAGAGGAAGTATTCCCAAAAAGGTTGAAGAAGGAATCAAACCAATCCAGGGTGGGGGACATGATGATACTGGTAAGAAGAGATTCATGACTGAAGTTCTTCGCGAATTATGTAAAGTGCCTTATATGATGGCTTATTAAATATTTTGTAGAGGAAGGGAAGGATCTTTCTACTGTCAGTAATTTTGAAAAAGGCAGCTCACCTGTTCCCGGTCGTCGTTGTGTAAGTTGTATGTGTTTATTGTTCTAGTTATTGAATTGACGAGCAAGTTCGTGGCTCCACATAATACTTTTGGTCTAATTACAGGTAGAAAGCAATGGCGATTTATCAAAATTAGGAAGCTGTCTCCCAGAAATTGAGACATGTGAATCCACAGAGTTGTCCAAGACTTGTAAAGAATTGTCTGAAGAACGTGTGCTGTACGACTTCAGTGATGAACTGGTATTGCTAACATTTATTTGCCTTTTAAGTCTCTTGCCCCTTTAATATTCTGATGCATGTACAATGATGTGTTCATTGGAATTTGCTGGGTGGTGGGCCATGACGTTTACAAGGATTCATTCATCTATCGATTGGAGGCTTTAATTTACGTAATTTTGGTTTCTGTTAGTTAATGGAAATCTGGTAATATACCATGCCGTATATTTACAGTCATCTAATTGCGCATTGGAAACATTTTGAGTTTGCGACAGGAAATTGTCCTAATTTTCTTTGGTAGTCGAGGACGTTGTCCTGAATAAATAATATTTTTTTCTTCTTCTAAAGATACTATTATTTCCAAGTTGTCTGCTTATTCTTTCCTTACTTTCTTTTTGCATGCTTAAAATCTTGTATTCTCATTTCTTTGTTCATCAGGATTATAGGTCAGTTTTATACGACCAAAGTGCTAGTCTTTCCCTTATCTTTTTTTATCAATTTTGGTATCAGTAGCCATTTTTATTTACATTGTTTAACTGAATCTCAAATCATGTAGGAAGATGGCGATTTTTTTATTGCTGCTGGAGACGAGAAGGTAAGAAATGTGGAAGCACAATTCTTGTCTATTATTCATTATGGGATCTTTTAAGCATCTAATATTGTGAAGCTGGTAGCTCTTTTAGAAGAGTGTATGTTTCTGATATAAGTTTAAGAGCGTGTCTTACTAGTAGGAACTGGTATACTGGCTGTAATTTGGAAGTCCCTACATTGCAAAGTTTTTTGTTGTTCAGTAGTTGTAGTCATTTGTTTCGTTGCAACTGCAATAACAGTGTTTTTTCTTCCCTATTTGCTATACATATCTTTGTACCATCCTCTCAGATTGCAGTTTAGCAGATCAAGTTGAATAGTTCTTAATCTCAAGAGCTCTTTCGTTTGGCAACTTAGCTCCCCCATAAGTTTCTTAATGCTGGTGTACTAATATTCGTTATTAGTATGCATTAGAGTTCTGCTTTGTTGAAACAAGAAGTTTTGATGTTACTAAAAGGAATATCATCTATTAGCCCAATTCTGCTTAGCTTCTTACAGTTGTGTTTGTGCGGTGAATGTAAGAAAACTTTTGAAGGAGTTGAACTTCCAGTTGATAAGATGTAACTGATCTTCTCTTTCTTCCCCTCTCTAGATACTCTTGATTTTAGCATAATTCTTTTATAGGGTATAAGATGTCATTGAGAGAAATTGTAATCAGGTTCACTCATAACATGCCCATCAATTTAGTGTTTTAAAAGGCACATTTGAGGCGACATGGTCATCTGGAGCCCTGGGTCACACTTTAAAAAGAAAAGAGTTAGAAAATGTAATTTAAAAAAAAAAAAACAATGATCAAAATAAATCATTAAAAGCTAATAATCATTGGAACAAGCTGTTTGAATAGATCTTTCTTTTATCCAACATCTAATTAACCATGTAATATAGTCTTAATAGTCACAATTGACAGAAGAAAAATTAATTTGGTCTTGTAAAATGTGAATAAAATGGAGATGGGTAGTGGAGAGCCAGTGAGGATCCCTATTGTGTAGCCAACAAGTGCCATTTATATAAAAGATGTGCGCTGTTTTGCAAATTTAATTTTAGGGTCTAATTTTTCTGTTAATTTTAGCATTTCAGCAGGTAATGCATTGTGTCAAATTTGTTGAATATTTATTTAACAAATTACTATTTGGAAGTATCTTTGAATCCTTGCATTTGAGATTTATTTTTTATTTGAGCATGTAAAATTGGTATTTACACTTCAAACAAAGTATGTGTTGAATCCCATTTCTGTTTTATTTTTTCCCGGTTTGAAATTGGTTGCATAGTTACTGAACGATTGTATTATTTTGTTTTGATTTTATATAACCTCATTTAACTTCCATTTACAGGATGATGAAGCAACATTATCAGAAGAGGAGGAACTGGCAAAAGCAGATTCAAATGATCCTGTGGACGAGGTAAGAAGCTCAGGAGTTCAACCTTAATATTATTCTATAAGTAATCTGATCTCCTATCAAAACAGTAAAATGATCTAAGGTTCATCTTTTTGCAATGTTTAAGCTGACATGTTAAATCTGTTTCTGTATTTTGGTTTACCTCTGGTTCCTCTAATCAAACTGCGATTTTCAGATTGCGTTACTGCAGAAAGAGAGTGAAATTCCCATGGAGGAATTACTTTCAAGGTACAAAAAGGTAGGTTGAGTTGTATATCCTTTGAGAGCAGGAGTGGATCAAATCAAATATTGATTTTGTTGCATTATTTCCCTCCATTTTAGGATTTCAACAATGGTGGAGTTTCCGAGGATGAATCTGAATATGCCTCGGCTCTATCAGAGGACTATAACAGTTCTCCAGACAATGAAGATATTGATATGAAACAGATGGCTGTCTCTGTGGATGAAGATGTTGATCATCAGACTGGTGTGCCTTTTCTTACTGGAGACCAGGAAGCAGGAACTGAAGATCAATCATTAGAAGATAGTAACAGTGAGAATAGAATTGCTGATGCAGCAGCTGCTGCAAGATCGGCTCAACCAACTGGCAATACGTTCTCAACAACCAAAGTGCGTACTAAGTTCCCCTTTCTTATCAAGTTCCCTCTTCGTGAGTATCAACACATTGGCTTGGATTGGCTCGTAACGATGTATGAGAAAAGATTGAATGGGATTCTTGCTGATGAAATGGGTCTTGGGAAGACAATTATGACAATTGCTTTGCTTGCACATCTAGCATGTGAAAAGGGAATATGGGGTCCTCATCTTATAGTGGTCCCAACAAGTGTCATGCTTAACTGGGAAACAGAGTTTCTTAAATGGTGTCCT
Source organism: Pelargonium australe (assembly GCA_036897465.1). Taxonomy (NCBI): domain Eukaryota; kingdom Viridiplantae; phylum Streptophyta; class Magnoliopsida; order Geraniales; family Geraniaceae; genus Pelargonium; species Pelargonium australe. The sequence goes on along the minus strand of JAYMTH010001028.1, from coordinate 7,519 downwards.
GCTTTTAAAATACTAACCTATTTTGGGAGCGCAAAGGAGCGCAAATTTAAGAGGCAGGGTTGGTTGAAACCAAACTCTTTTCATGTGTGTATAACAACTTACAGACTCGTTATACAAGATTCTAAGGTTTTCAAGCGGAAAAAGTGGAAGTACTTGATTTTGGATGAAGCTCATCTGATTAAAAATTGGAAATCCCAAAGATGGCAAACTCTTTTGAACTTTAATTCAAAACGGCGTATCTTGCTAACAGGTACACCACTGCAAAATGATCTCATGGAGCTCTGGTCGCTTATGCATTTCTTGATGCCCCACGTTTTCCAGTCTCATCAGGAATTCAAAGATTGGTTCTGTAACCCAATATCAGGAATGGTAGAGGGACAGGAAAAAGTTAACAAAGAAGTTGTTGATCGCCTCCACAACGTCCTTCGCCCTTTTATTCTACGGCGATTGAAACGGGATGTGGAGAAGCAACTTCCTATGAAACATGAGCATGTCATATACTGTAGGCTTTCTAAGAGGCAGCGAAACTTGTATGAAGACTTCATTGCTAGTTCAGAGACTCAAGCTACTCTAGCAAGTGCAAACTTTTTTGGAATGATTAGTGTTATAATGCAACTTCGCAAAGTTTGCAATCATCCTGACTTATTTGAAGGCCGGCCAATTGTCAGTTCTTATGATATGGCTGGTATTGAGGTCCAACTGAGCTCTTCTATTTGTTCAATGCTTTCTACTGGTCCATTTTCTACCATTGACTTAAGGAATCTTGGTCTTTTATTTACTCATCATGATTTTAGCATGTCATCTTGGGAGAGTGATGAAGTACAAGCTATTGCTACGCCTTCTAATTTAATCAGAGAGCGCACTGATCTTGGTTGTATAGAAGAAATTGGCCCTGGATTAAAGAATCATCAAAAGAAGTTGCATGGGACCAGTATTTTTGAAGAGATTCGAAAAGCAATAATGGTTGAGAGATTCAGAGAAGCAAAGGAAAGAGCAGCATCCATTGCATGGTGGAATTCACTGAGGTGCCGGAAAAAACCTATATATTCATCGACTTTGCAGGATCTTGTCACTGTTAAGCATCCTGTTTATGATATTCATCACCAAAAGGCTGACCCATTGTCTCACATGTACTCCTCCAGGCTCGCGGATATAGTTCTTTCACCAGTGGAACGCTTTCAGAGGATGATTGACCTTGTTGAAAGTTTTATATTTGTAATCCCAGCTGCACGTGCCCCAGCTCCTATTTGCTGGAGTTGTAAAACTGAAACATCCATTTTTCTGCACCCAACCTACATGCAGAAATGCTCAGAGAATTTATTACCTCTTCTGTCCCCTATTAGACCTGCTATAGTCCGTAGGCAAGTATATTTCCCTGACAGGCGACTGATACAATTTGACTGTGGCAAGTTGCAAGAGCTTGCAAATCTGCTTAGAAAATTGAAATCAGAGGGTCACCGAGCATTAATATTCACCCAGATGACCAAGATGCTGGATATCTTGGAGGCTTTCATAAATTTGTACGGTTATACTTACATGCGTTTGGATGGATCTACTCCTCCTGAGGAGAGACAAACACTAATGCAGCGGTTCAATACAAACCCCAAATATTTTCTCTTTATCTTGTCAACTCGAAGTGGGGGTGTTGGTATCAATCTAGTGGGGGCAGATACAGTTATTTTTTATGATAGTGATTGGAACCCTGCTATGGATCAACAAGCTCAAGATCGATGCCATCGGATAGGACAGACACGTGAAGTACACATATACAGGTTAATCAGCGAGTGCACCATTGAAGAGAACATCTTAAAGAAAGCAAACCAGAAGCGGGCTCTTGATGATCTGGTCATACAGAGTGGAGGGTATAATACTGAATTTTTCAAGAAGCTTGATCCTATGGAATTGTTTTCCGGTCATAGGACTCTTCCCAGTAAGAATCTGCCTAAGGACAAAAGTTCAAGCCATGGAGTTGATATTTCTTTGTCTACCGCAGACGTGGAGGCTGCTCTGAAATCTGCCGAAGACGAGGCTGATTACATGGCATTGAAGAAAGTTGAAGAAGAAGAGGCTGTAGACAATCAGGAGTTTACCGAAGAAGCCATTGGGAGATTGGAAGATGATGAGCTTGCAAATGAAGATGAAATTAAGACTGATGAACCTGCAGATCAGAGTGGCTCCATCACAGCTTCAAACAAAGATAGTGCGGTGAAGTTCAATGAGATTGAGCCGAATGACGATAGAGCACTTACTTTTGCTGGGAAAGAAGATGATGCTGACATGTTGGATGATGTCAAACAGATGGCTGAAGCAGCGGCGGCGGCAGGACATGAAATTTTGTCATTTGAGGATCAACTGCGTCCAATTGATCGCTATGCGATACGTTTTCTGGAATTGTGGGATCCAATTATAGACAAGGCAGCCGTGGAGTCTCAAGTAAGGTTTGAGGAGGAAGAGTGGGAACTTGATCGTCTTGAGAAGTACAAGGAGGAAATGGAAGCTGAGATCGATGACGATGAAGAACCTCTTGTATATGAAAGTAAGTTGCTTGTTCCTTATGTCATCTTAGCTTTTGCAAGTTAATAACCATTGGTGCGACTTTAGGAAAAAGCTGTTATCTTACATGAGAGTCGGTTGAAGTTTTAGCCCTAATTGCTGGTTTAAGTGGGTTTAAACATTAGAACTGACAGTGAAATTTACTGTATATTATGCTTCCTTGTCTTTTATGTTTTTTCAATTGTGAAATTTGTACACTGACATCTTTGTATGCTCTTGATGCATTCAAATGGTTGTTTATTAGATACTATGTCAAGCACATTTGGTGGGATTGTGGGAAAACTTTTATTTGCAGAGGCTTGCTAAGCTATAACACATGCATATTACCAAATGACGTTGCACAGTGCTTACCTTGACCTTGAACCTATTGACTGCTAATTTCAGGGTGGGATGCTGATTTTGCAACTGAGGCATATCGACAGCAAGTTGAGGCCTTGGCTCAACATCAGGTTAGTAAAAATGTGATAACATGGGAAATATTCTTATGTGTTTTTTTTCTTCCTGGTCAATGTAAGCTGAATGAATCGTTTCTTTCTTGGTATGTCTTGCAGTTGATGGAAGAACTGGAATGTGAAGCTAAAGAGAAGGAAGATGCAGCTAATGAAAACTGTGACTATTCAAAGTAAGATGAATTTATTTACTGTCATTCAGAAACTTTTATGGTTTCGTAGGAAATATTTATTACTTTTAGTAAGTATCGTCGTTTGGTTATTTAAAGCATGTATTGTGAAAATATTTCACTTTTTCATTGTTCTATTTATAATTTTTTTTCTTCTTTTAGCTTGAGTTGTGTGGGCTGCTAAATATTCAAGATTGTCCAATATATGTTATGATCATACTTTCAAAAAGAAAAAAAAGTGGATGTAGATATATTTACCATTTTAGCTTCCATTTTGGTTCTTGTTGTCTGTTTCATATGAAAAGGGGTCAATTTGATTTTTCTGATTAATAGTCAACTATTAATATCTAGAAAAACTGGAACTGGTTTACTGATCACAGTTTTGGCATTGGCTCAAATTTTAGCCATCTGTTATTCTGATTGTCAGATGTAATGAATTTCTGTTATTGTGATTTTCAAGGCCTAGAACAATGCTATATATCAAATTGCACTGGATAGATTAAAAAAAAAAAAAAGGTTTGGTGACTGGATATGTGCTACAAAGGCTGCCATGTATTCTGGTGGCTTGAATTATTGTTTTTATTTATAGTAAGCACATCAATTTTGTGTAACAGAGCAAGTGCTAAATTTGGATTTTCAGTTGCATTTAAGTGCATGCACACACACTCAATCTAGAGCTGATTGATTCTGTATTTTAGGATGGTTTAGTTGTTAACCTTTTTTCTCTTATCAGGAATGAAGCACCAGGTGACTCTAAACCCAAGTCGAAGAAGAAATCAAAGAAAACCAAATTTAAGTCTCTGAAGAAAAGATCTCTGGCTTCTGAATTGAAATCTGTGAAGGAAGAGCAAGTAGTGGAATATATGTCTATAGATGATGAGGTCTTGTCTACTGACGGACTCTCTGGTTCGGATATAGTGTCACCGCGTTCAAGTATGCAGAAAAAGCGTAAGAAGGCTGATTTAACACCGGATGGTGATGAAGATAAGACTCTGAAAAAGAAGTCTAAGAAATCCAAGAAACGCCCTCTGGAAATATGTCCCTTCGATTTAGATTCTAGGCAGCCAGATGAATCTGTGGAACCAAAATCATGTGACAACATGGCTGTTGATCTTGAGCAGAAACCATCAAGCAGAAGTAGGATGGGAGGAAAAATCTCCATCACTGCCATGACTGTAAAGCGGGTTTTAATGATAAAACCGGAAAAGTTAAAGAAGGGTAACATCTGGTCTAGAGATTGTGTTCCATCTCCTGATTCTTGGTTGCCTCAAGAGGATGCTATATTATGTGCAGTTGTGCATGAGTATGGGTCACAATGGAACTTGGTTTGTGATGCACTCTATGGGATGACTGCTGGTGGGTTTTATAGGGGGAGATATCGTCATCCAGTCCACTGTTGCGAACGGTTTAGGGAACTAATCCAAAAATATGTTTTATCCGCACCAGACAATCTTAATAACGAAAAGGTTGGCAACATGGGCTCTGGAAAGGCTCTTCTCAAAGTGACTGAGGTAAGAAATAAATGATTGGATGATATGAACTGAAACTAACCTTTATTTTAGTGACCACATTTGTTTTCTTATTGGCTCTTCCATCTTGTGACTTCCTTAGATGCCAATCTCTGACTGTCCCCTTTTGACGATTCTAACTAGTTTTCATTGAGTTACCTTGCAAAAGTATGGCGTCCTTTGGGTGAAAAATCAGGGCTCTTTGGATTTTGACTTCTGGGTTTAACCATACAGGGAGTTCTAGATTTTTAGGTATATGATCAAATGAAAGTATGGTCCATTGATCCTGGTCATGGTGAGGCAACCATCTTCTTTGGTTAGCAAGTGTTTTAGGATGATGCTTGTGAACTTAATTTTGTACCTGTGCTGTTAAATAATAACAATTAATATATATATATTTGTTGAATATTAGTGCAGCATCAGAATGTGATTTAGGATTCTTTTAACATTTGCTGAAATTAAATAAAACCTCATCTTCATTATTGTTCTTTTGTGCAGGATAACATCCGATCACTGTTGGATATTGCTACCGAATTAAATGACCATGAATTTCTCCTGCAAAGGCACTTCACTGCAATTCTTTCATCAGTCTGGAGGGTGAAATCGTGTATTGACCATCGCCAAAACCTCTCTTCATCTTGGAATGGCCTTTTTTCTGTCAGTAGGTTTGGCAGTTCTTCTATCGACCAGTTTGCTAGGAATTCCACACGGGAACCTACAGGAAGGATAAAATGGACGAACTTGGGTCAAATGAGTAAGTTGTTAGCAGCAGCACTCCATGACACCAGCAGCAAACGGCATGATGACAGAGTTGCCCTTTCTGACCAGGGAGAGGAAGTTTCTGCCATTATGGAACAGCTAGATCTAACTCTGGAATTCAAGACAGAGAAACAAGACCCTATGGTTCCTTTTCCTGCTGTCATTAATGTTTCAATACCAGGGTCTGATCCATCACCACGTATAAAAAGATCTGCAGAAGATGGTCATCTTAAGTTATCAAGAGAGCTGGCTGAGGATCGTTTCAGGTGGGGTGTTTTTAACACAACCATGTTATTGCATCCAGAAACAAATACTCGAACAACCTTGATAATTGTGAATGCATTGACACTTATTCTCTCTATTTCATTTTTTTAATCCCAGGGCTGCAGCAGATGCTTGTGTTGAGGACACTCTGGGCTGGGCTGCATCGACTTTCCCAACAAATGAGGTCAAGTCTCGATCAGGATCAAAATCACAGTCCTTGGGGAAGCACAAGCTTTCCCTCTCTGATTCAGCCAGGTCTTCTAAATTAAAATCCAGAAAAACCATAATGGAGCACAACGAGATGTGCAATCTCACTTCTGAGTCAATATTCCAACCACTACCATTGGTATCAACCAAAGAGCCTAATACAAAGTTTGACCTAACACCATCTTTGATGTCTGATGTTGGGATAGATGACGGATTCAGTAACTACCCTTCTATCATGGATAATGAGCTTGCTTTTGAACCAGAAAGTTGTGAACTGGTCCCGCATCAGTATGTCGACGGGTTACTCTCGGGGCTGGATGATTGTTCATTGTTACCGGACTGTACAGACATTGGGTAGGATTGAACCAGAGACGAACGGGAATTCAAGCATGGTTTTGAAGGGGCGACTCATCAAATGAATAGCGTGCCCTAATTCTCGGGTGCAAATAATAGGGCATCCCTTGGCACGTCAGACGCGGGATAACTTACATTTTTTTGTGAGGACTCTGCAGGAGGATCCAGGGTGAAGTAGGGGTATTGTACAAAAAGTAACAAAGTTTTGTAATTATATTTCTTGTTGGGAACTGCTAATTTTTTTGAGACTTCATTTGAAGTATATATGTAAGAATATTCCCTTCGGAGAAAGTAGAAAATAGAAATAGTGATCAATGAAAAAAAAAAAGGAAAGAGGTGTATACTTGCATATTTGTTACTGGTCATAGTTTCTCGATTGCTCATCAACCAAATAAGGATATATTTGGTCAGTCTCAAAATAGTAACACGAGACCCATAAACATCGATGAACCCAAACACCCCGAGAACCAAGTTCTCGAATAATCCAGAAACAATCAAATTTGAGTTAGCTTTGACACCTTAGATCTTAACACGAGATCCGACATGGCTGATTCGGAAACCTCTATCACCATCATTCTCATCACCCCTACAACAAACCCAACTAATAAAGCAAAGCATAAGCCAATCCAAACTAATAAAACAATAATTAAGTCAAATCAAACTAATAAAACAGAACTCGAACAAATCCAAACTAACAAAACATAAACTAAACAAAAGCAAACTAGCAAACCATAGCTATATGACACCCCGGATCCTAACGCGAGACCCAACATAGCTTGTTTGGATCCACCCTCCACCATCACTAAAAACCCCAAATAAGACTTACAAGATCAATCACGACCTTGAATCCCATAAACTGCCATTGTACATGCACATCCGACGTCATGGTTGCCCTCCGAAATCAAGCCTCAGCACCGCATCCGCAACCTCCTACTAATCTGTTGTCGTCCACCTTCCTGTCTCGCTTGCTTTGCCTCCTTTGATTTTCGCTGACGAAACCCTTAATGTCAAAGGGACATACGCTACCGTCCACCTACCTGCCTCACTTGCTTTGTCGCCTTGCCGCTGATATGAAACCCTAGATGTCACAGGGACATACATGCCACCAGCGGGAAGGTCCACTTTTTCTTTAGAAACCCTAGAGAGAGGCGGCGCTCTTGTTTTTCTTGTGTTTATGTTTCAAAATTAGTGTTTTTATAAAATAAATAAATAATAAGTTATGCATAAATACTCAATAGAATCTTTATAACAAGTT
>JAYMTH010001027.1:0-16614 GCA_036897465.1 Pelargonium australe | reverse complement strand
CTGAAAGCCCAATCCTCCGCCCGCCTCACGATCCGATCCATCGTGTGCCGACCAGACGGCGGCGCCGGGCTCGCTGGCCAGCGCCTCCGCGTCGGCGGCTGGGTCAAGACCGGCCGCGAGCAGGGCAAGGGTGACTTCGCATTTCTGGAGCTCAACGACGGGTCGTGCGCCGCGAACCTGCAGGTGATCGTGGAGAAGAGTGTGTGGGAGCTCCGGGAGCTCGTGCCAACCGGCACTTGCGTGCATCTTGATGGATTCCTGAAGCTTCCGCCGGAAGGGACGAAGCAGAAGGTTGAGCTTCGCGGAGAGAAGGTTCTCCATGTAGGTCTTGTTGATCCGGCCAAGTACCCTCTGCCCAAGACGAGGCTTACTCTGGAGTTTCTCAGAGATCATGTGCATCTTCGTCCCAAAACCAATACGGTAAGTTCCAATTTTTTCCTCTAATGGCTCAAATTCAATGAAAAATGGTAGCTTTATCATCTTAATTTTACTGTTCAATGCTCAATTCTGTGGGTTTAGATTTCTAGTATCATTGATTAGATTTCAGAGAAGCCTGTGCAGGTTGCAGTACATCATTTGTTTTGTATCATCAATTCGTTGTCATTTTTAATGTTTAGTTCGTTGGTTCAGATTCTTAGATTCAAATATGTTGTGTTATTGATTAATAATTGGTGACAATTCATCTCCTATTTCATTAGACTTTTTGCCCCCATCTGTTTGGTTTGTTTCTAATCTGCCATGCTATGATGCTTAGTAAGAATTTATGACTCATTGTACTGTTAGGACCTTTGTATCAAATTATCTACTTCGTTTAGTGTATCCACATTTGATATAAGCTTTAATGATTGTGTATTGGTTCGCAGATATCTGCTGTTGCTAGAATTCGTAATGCACTTGCATATGCAACCCACACATTCTTCCAAAAACATGGTTTTCTATACGTTCATACCCCAATTATCACCACCAGTGATTGTGAGGGTGCTGGTGAGATGTTCCAAGTTACAACCTTGATAAATGAAGCTGAAAGGATTGAGAAGGATTTGATTAAAAGCCCTCCTCCAACAGAAGCTGAAATAGAAGCTGCTAAACTTATTGTCAAGGAGAAGGGAGAGGCTGTTGCCCGACTAAAAGCTGCTAAAGTGAGCAAGGATGAAATCATTGCTTCTGTGGCTGAGCTTAATGTGGCAAAGGAGAATGTATCAAAATTAATGGAGAGATTTAATCTTAAACCTGGTATTCCTAAAAAGGATGGTAAAATTGATTATACCCAAGACTTCTTTGCCCGCCAAGCATTTTTAACCGTGTCTGGGCAACTACAAGTTGAAACTTATGCGTGTGCGGTCAGCAGTGTATATACCTTTGGACCAACTTTTCGAGCTGAGAACTCTCACACGACAAGGCATTTGGCGGAGTTCTGGATGGTGGAACCTGAAATAGCATTTGCTGATCTCGAGGTATATTGGCTATGACTTACTCTCCATTTTTTATATTGCTCATTTAATGGCTGAAAATTTGCTCACTTTTGGCCCTTTCCTTTCCTTTTTCTAGGATGATATGAATTGTGCTGAAGCATATGTCAAATATCTCTGCAAGTGGTTGCTTGACAATTTGTACGATGATATGAAATTTATGGCAGAGAAATTCGATAAAAATTGCATTACTCGTCTAGAAATGGTTGCCTCAACCCCCTTTGTCCGTATTACATACACTAAAGCTGTAGAAATACTAGAAGAGGCTGTAAAGAATGGTAAAAAGTTTGAGAACAGTGTGGAATGGGGAATTGATTTAGCTTCTGAGCATGAAAGGTATTATGATATTGTTTCTTCAATTTGTACCTTGTATGAGTTGTTTATATACTGACATCATCGTTCATGCCTAATTGTGTAGATATTTGACAGAAGTGAAGTTTGAGAAGCCTGTTATTGTGTATAACTACCCAAAAGGAATTAAGGCTTTTTACATGAGGCTCAATGACGACTCAAAGACTGTGGCTGCTATGGATGTCCTTGTTCCTAAGGTAGGCTAATTTGGATTATTTCAGATATTGCATTTGGCATGTTTACATCTACTAATAATTTTTTTTGGTCTTGCAAAATGAACAAAAGGATGATGAGCAGAATATTTTATTTACTATTGGCGTTGTCTTAATATTATCTCTATCGTCTTACAGGTTGGAGAATTAATTGGAGGAAGCCAAAGGGAAGAGCGTGAATTAGTTATCCGTCAAAGGTACCACAAATGCTGTGTTTTAGTAGTTCAATGTTTTCCGATTTAGTATTAGAATTCAATTTGTTTTTCTATCGCACTTGAAATTACAGTTCCAAGGACACTTTCCGTATGCTGTGTTATATATATATATATATATGTATGTATGTATGTATGTAGTTGTGAGATTCTGCAATAGGACAGTCTCACTGTTGCACTTCGAGTTCTAGGATTTGAATTCAGATATTTGTTTATTCAGTTAGATTCTATTTTGCGCTTGCATTACAGTGATGAATTGCGAACACACACTCACAAAACTGCACAACGGAATGTGTTTCTGTAATAGCATGATCTTTATTGGGATATGTATTTTGTGGTTGCAGAATTGATGAGATGGGGCTGCCTATTGAACCATATGAATGGTACCTAGACCTTCGTCGCTATGGGACAGTAAAGCACTGTGGATTTGGTTTAGGTTTTGAGAGGATGATTCTTTTTGCAACAGGCCTGGATAACATCAGAGACGTTATTCCATTCCCCAGATATCCCGGGAGAGCTGATCTGTGATTTTCGTTACAGGTATAGATGGACAATAGGATTGTTATGGATCATTCAGTGGTTTAAACAAACAAACAAAAAGTAGAAAATTATACGATTGTTACGTAGTGCCACGTGAGATGATATTCGAATTCTTATTCCAAGTCAGATTGATCTATTCTATTGTACCGTTTACTTTAAACACTTGCATAGTTACATTTCTTTTGTTGTTGGGTATATTTGCTTGAATATCTATGATGTCTCTTTGTCATTTTCATGCATACTTTGGAAATTTTCTTCTTTTGCAAATTGCTGGTTGATAGACTGAGGCTCTTGATCTTGAATTCCTTAATGTGCACTTCTTGATGACTTGTTGTTCTTTACTATTTCACCTGAGATGAGTGTTTGTTTTATTTTTCATTTTTATTAAGTTTTGTTTAAAAGTTCATTTTTCATAAGTTATGTATGAATTGTCATTAGTATTCTTATAACAAATTCACAAAGGTACAGGAGTAAATATACCAAAAAATCTAACATAATAATACTCGGATGACCCAACCAACTATCCAAGGTAACGCCTCCCGAATGGCCATGGCCTCCACCACCCAAACAACTTAAATTTCAATTCAATTTCGTTAAGCTAGAGTATAGACGAACAGAAGCAATTTTGGTTAGCATATGCCTTAATTGGAAATAATTTATTTTAGTAAATAACTCATGTCAGTGTCACATAACCCCTCGTATCAACAAAAATTCACCGACTAAATTTGGAAAGTTGAATGTCACTTGAAAAGTTGACATTCATCTTCTTTGTATTTTGTAGTAATTTGTACGATCGACATTTGCTAAATTTAGTGAGAAATGTAAGAATGGGTTGAGAATGATAATAGTTGTTTCATGTTTGAGAGAGAGAGAGAGAGGTAGGAGACGATGATGATGTCCACAAAGTTGACAACAAAATGGCGAAAGCCTTACGACGACAACGTTTCTCTCCCAACTCGGGACGATCCTTCTCTCGACGATTCTCGTCCCATGGACACCCAAGGTCTCTCTCTGTAAATCCCTCAATTTCAGATTCAGATTCTATTTTTCTCTTGTTTATCCCTTTCAATTAACAGAACAAGAGGAATTGGTTCGATCATTTGAGAAGAGTCATGCTCAACAAAGCCGTTTCTGGAGGGTATATACATCATTTTCCCCAATATGCACTGTCACTACTTATTTCAATTTGGATTCTCAAGTTAAATTCCATCTTTTTTCGTAGAGAGTGTTCGCAGCATTTCTCTGTATTCAAGCAATTTTTCTTGTTTACTCCATCTGTCGCCAAGTGTTGGCTCCATGGGAACTGGTATATATGGCTCTCTCAATTCAATCCTGATTTTGTATATATGTAAATTAGCTCATTGTCATTTACTGGTTATCTAAAACCATTTTGAGATCACTAGGTTTTTATTGCTATTGGTTTCTACTTTGATAGATGTTAAAAGGAGAAGCTAGTTACTGTTGTAACAAACTTAAACACTAACTAACTTGTTATAACGATATTACCTTAAAAGGTTAGAGGACGCTTTTGGAACAAAAATACAAGAGATCCATGACACTTATTTTGAAGCGGAGGGCGTATTATGATGCTATGATGAGTATTTCTATTTGGGTTAATGCTATTATTGATTAACATTGAGGATTGAATTGCACCATGAACCTTCGTACATATTTGGGAAGCTTATAGTATTCCTCAAGTTTTGTAGAAGATGGGATTTTTCATTTTTTTTTTAATTTTTTTTTACTATGTGGTTTTATGATGAGATGACTCAGTACTAAGTGTGACAGTGAAACTGTTGCTCTATGTTGAGGCTGATGCTTAGTTTTTTTGTGTAATACAGTTATTGTAAGTTTACTTCTCAGTATTGTTGTTCTTTGATGCACAGCCTTATCATGCATACTTCATGGATGAGGTTGACTCATGGACGATCATATCCGCTGGTTTGTTTCTTTAACATCTAGCCATATTTGATTCAAGATGATTGTATGAATCATGCATTCTTTTATCATTCTTCTCCCAAATCTCAACAATGAGTATTTAGTCTAATTTACTTCTGATGTTGCTACATCTTTTCCCTTTTATGGTGTCATTCACTTGGTATATTTCTTGTTCTCAACTATGAGGTATTTTTGGTACTCTGGTTGCGTTCAGCGTCCAGAACAAGAAATATTGGTGTCACATAGCTCTATGTTCTACATGATCAAATTTGTAAGATATAGTTGTAATTTTAAACGATTTACTACAGATTGGGTAGGTGTATTGGCTTGTTCAATGGGCATCATGGGGTTGCTTCATAAGTCAGAGAATCGAAGGAGATGGTTATGGTATTCGTGCTACGTTGGCATTGTACCTGAAGTTTTCTGGCTATATGTCATGTTAAGGTATAATTAGCCTTCATTCTTTGTATGGTCAACCCTTAATAAATCCGTTATTTTAACAATTGAAGCCTACAAATTCTTATGATAGCATAGTCAGAAGTCCAATACAGTTCCATCCATATGTACATAAATTGTACTTCATTACTGGAATTGGAACATTAGCAACATGCTTTATACTATGGTGTTATCATTTGTTTAATTGTGATTCTCTATTGTCTGGTAGAATGCCAAGGTTTCGGTGGGAACTTTTATGGCTTCCATTCGGACCTCTTGGGTATGTTTGTCAATCTGAGTATCTTCGTCTTTGTGTACTACTAGTCGTAACCGAATCAAATGTGTGAATTGAACTTGCAGAGGAGCCGGAATCAGTCTGTATATAGACCATATACTTGCGGAGTCACTGGAAGAGATAAAGAAACTCAGAAGTTACATGTATGCATATAAAGCCAGCTAGAAAAGTTGTGTTCCTCCCTGTTTTCTTCACCTAAAGTAGTTTTGGATTTCTCACCAGACTGGAAACTGAAAGTAATGATCAGCCAGAGATTGCTGGAAGTGAAGCTTCTACAGAGTGAGGCTCTCATGGAACAACTGGAAGGCCAATCAATCATTATTTGTGAATTTTGTGCATCTCAACTACACAAAAAGGAATATACTTCTTCTTGGAGGAAAGGAATAACAGGTTTAATTTTGTGCATCACATCTTTTCTATTGGATTTTTCTGACTTATGCAATAAGATGTATTCTAAATTAGAGTAGTAAGTTCACATCATTTGTGAAAAAAAAAAAATACTCTTTTCTAGTAAAAATTTATGTTCGTAAAAGATTGCAACTAGTTAATTTATCTTTCATTTTTCTTTTTCAAAATTTGATAAGGCAAAAACTGTGGTTACTAACAATTATGAAGATCTAGAATAAATGGATTTACTCCAAACCAAGTGAGTTGTAGGAAAGTTAATAATATAAATAAAACAGGAAGGAAAGTGAATCTCAAAGCACCAAGTCTTGAAGCAATACAAACTGCAAAAATTCTCATTGATCCTTTATCCAACCTATGGTAGCTTAATCCTCATCCTCGATCACCTTGGTTCCCAACCCTTTCAGGCCTTCTGGAGGAATCTCGGTGACAGTGACAAGCGAGTAAAGCTCTTCCTTTGCATCTTCATCGTCATTCCTCTTGCGAGCAATGCGGACACGGACCCTCCTTGGAACGCTTCGAATACCCCTGCTCCAAATGTGCTTGTTCAGCTTCACATCCACTCTCACATCTTTAGTTCCCATGGCTTTTTGTGCAAACTTCCTGATCTCCTTGATGGCGTTGGGAGCCTTCTTCTTGAATGTGCTGTTTTCCAAAATGACACAACATCAGAGTTGTTTACTTCAATTTCTACAAATGATATAAAATCTAGAGGAGACTTATTGCATAATGAAATAAACCTATTATGTTACTGCATTTTCTCATGCAACTGAGAGCAGACTGTTAGATAAGGGATTTTTTCTTAATCAAAAAATTTTAAACAGGTAAATCTAAGTTGCAAGGTACATCAACACTGTTAAACAATAACTAAAACTAGAGCATCCAAGAGCTCTGAACAATATGGCACAAAAATTCTAGTTTAAACTAGATCCAAACACAAGCATAAGTTTGATGAGAGAAAATAGAGATACATATGTAAAAACACAAATGGTTGTCAAAATCTTCGATTCCCAATTTGATTAGACCAATTAAAGTCAATTACCACCAAAACAATTCCAAGTCCCTATTGAACCTCACATGGGTTAGAATCAGAATAGAACCACCTGATTCCCTATTCAATTATTCCAATTTGACTAATTCACCCAATTCACATATGATGGCTCATAAGAAGCAGATCAAACTACATCAGGCCAAAGATTCCCTTAATTCATCAACATACAAAGAGAGTCAACAATAACGTGTTTAACAAATACATTGTAACACCAATATGAACCATATTCAGTAAGATCAACTATTCAGTGTTCGCATGCTGATTATACATGAAGAGTAAGCAGTGCAATATCAGATTTCACAATTGTAGATTTAACAAAAATTAAACGTAATACTAGATTGACAACTCTGAAACCTTCTACATGATACTCATTCGGTAAGCTAGAGAGAATATATTGCATTCAAGCAGACATTGAATGGGTATAGCAGCCAAAAACAACCAGATAAGAGCAATTTTAACCAAGCATACATTCCAAGAATGAACAAAACTAAGAGAAAACATTTCTTACCAGCCATGTAAGCGCTTGTGAAGGTTGATGGTGTACTCCCTGGTAACCACCTCCTCCTTTCTTCCCTTTGTCTTGTCCACCATTTTTACAGCCTCTCTCTTCAACTACAGCTGCAATGAATTACACCAACCGTAAGCTTTGAAAGCTCCAAAAATTAATTCAATCATCAAAATTACTGTTCATACGAACAAGGACATTCAGATCCGAGTAACAAGTGATAAAATCAATCCAGCACAGGAAAAAAAAAAAAAAAAAACTCCATTTGGTTGCTGAGAAAGTGCATTAAATGAACAGAACAAATAAACAAATCAAGCAAACAGAGCTGACGAGATACTTTTCAGTCGAAAAAAGACCAGAAAATGAGATAGATTCAATGACCGATTGAACGATTTTCTCTCAAATTTCAATTAATTCCTCAGATTTAAGCATCAGAAAATAGAAAAATCAAACTGAAAATCATAGATTGAAGAAGCTGACCTTAGGGTTTTGGAGGACGCCGAGAGAGAAAAGCAGGAGAGCGACGAAGAGAGGTCTTAAGTACATACGCAAAACACAAAACCCTAATTCTAGAACGACGTAGGCCTCAATATTATGGGCTTTTTTATCATGGGCCTAATCCCTAACTGGGCCTATCTACTCGTTTGAACGAGGCCCATTCTCACCAATATTAAAGTCTAATCATGTAATAAGCATGAAAAATATATAAATAATTAAATTTCTCAACAGAAAATTATGATAATTCATTATTCACATGATTGTGAAGAACATGCATAATTTATCATATATGAACTTCTCTAACTTCACAAATAACCCCATTTTATTAAATTTTGTATATATATATATTTATTTAGTTTTACACAAATAAATCAATTTAGTAATGATCAAATAAATCACAAATGTACTTCTATGGTATTGTGCATATGAAGAAGAAAAAACTCGCTAGTAGTTTGCTAATGTTTGTCAACTGTTACGTTAGCATACATTGACATATTTGTATATGCGTGAAACAACAAAAAATATGGATTTAACTGACGTGTGTAAACAAGCTATAATCCCCCGATAAAAGAATTTAACATCACTAGTGAACTTGGTATATTTGTACACAATTAAAAATAATAAAGTTTGACAAAATAAATATGTTGATATAGTCAATGAAAAAGTGGTATTTGAGATTCATTTGTGCTTCATGACTAGGCTGCATATATAAATTACTAGTCATGCTCAATCCCAGTATTAAAATCTCAGTGAATCTTGAACCTGAGCTTACAAGCTTGATACATTTATGACCAATTTTGTAAGGATTTTTGTTGGGAGTGAATTATATACATGTCCCTTGTGTGAGCTTTCTTCACCCATCATTAGCACCCTTATAGTTTTAAAACTCTCAATCAAAGTTTTCAACAAATTTATAATTTTGATATTGGAGTAAATTAAACAAATAATATAATTTGATAGCGTCATTTGATAATATAAATAACCGAGTCTTAGTATTAATTTTAATATCA
Organism: Pelargonium australe; assembly: GCA_036897465.1. NCBI lineage: Eukaryota > Viridiplantae > Streptophyta > Magnoliopsida > Geraniales > Geraniaceae > Pelargonium > Pelargonium australe. Next base: position 7,693 of record JAYMTH010001027.1, on the reverse strand, counting down.
ATGACGATGGTTTAGGATGTAGTACGCAAATATTTGCGAATTTAGTTGTAATAGGTTTATTTTTAGTGTCGTGTCTTCCTCTTGTAATCTGCTTATTTTTGTTACTTTATCTACTTCATATGCTTTTATATAATCTAAATTTGTTAGTAAATAACAAAATTTTATAGGAGCAGTAAAAATAATAGGATGAAAACTTAAATAAATTCTCAAACTAAAACTTTCATTTGGTCACGAAGTCAAAACAGAAACAGCATAGCCTCTATGCCCCAGAAAAGAAAAAAAAAATATGAAAAGAAAAACATTATGATCAACGAATGGAAATTACTCTGTTAAACTTGGTTATTATCTCTCTCTCGATCTAGCTCACTGCTCAACCCGATAACAGAGACTGTTCTAATTACCAATCGAGCAATTTCTGAAGTTTACCTATTCCTGAAAAAATTAAAACCTTCATCTGGAAGTGTTGCTGGAACGCCATCACTGTGAAACTCAATCTTACCTCGAGGAAAATGATATTGAATCCTTCCTGTCCTCGATGCAATCTCTCACCGGAATCCCTTAGTCACTGTCTTTTATGAAAGCCAGAGAATCTGGTTAATATCTCCCTTAATGTCAACATACTCTCCAGTTCAATTAAGCAAATGTACTAAATCGGGTTGAATTTGAAAGTTCATGTATTAATTCGGCTCTTTAAAGTTGTTTACCAAACCGATGGTAACATTTTGTGTACCATATTTTCTTAACCTTAAAATTTCCAATTGGTGGAACACAACAATGAATGATGAGATTCTAAGATCAAATATATAAAAATGTCCCTAGAAATTGTAACATAAGCTAGAAAAGCTCAATGATATACAGAGACCTCTCTTCAATCCAACTACAGAACTCTCAGGACCTCACAAGACTGCGCGTTTTGGCTACACTAACAAGATAAAAACTGCACTCAGCAAGAGTCAACAAGATGCGAAGATACCTTCTGCGCAATTAACTTGATATCCTTTACCCTTTCATCAACTACCTGTCGTAGCTGCTCTTCTTGACTAGGCTGATTCACATCCATCTGAACACCATTAGTTTCACCAACACACGACTTGAACATGACAAAGGACATCTCCGGATCATAGTTCGTAGGTACTTCTACCACTCGTTTCCCAGCAGTCTCGGAGTCTTTCCCCAAGATATCGGTTCTTAACCGTTCGGTAATGACAGACACAAAGTCTTCCATGTACTTGTCAACAGGTTCAAGGCCTAGGTAGATCAGAATCTCCCAACAGTTGAGAAGTTGCTTTTTGTTGATTTTCAGACTTTTCCTGACATCCTCAATTGCACCGGGTGGAGGCAAGAATCTAGGAATCTGGGCTTTCTTTGATAGTTTTCCTTGTTTCATGCGGGAAACTGCTGAACTAACAGCCTGTTTTATTGGGTCAAACGCAAGCAAACGTGACGTATCAATACAGGTGCGCACGTGCTGAAGGTTATCCACTGGTTCTTCAATTGTCAAGTCGTACACATTTTCTGGCATAGCAACATCGTTTAGCACCTCTAGAAGGTAACGGCCGTAACCTTTGTGCTGGTAAGGTGGCAATACCAGTATCTGGACACCATAAAAAAGTTTCATGAAACTACTGAAAGCAGAATGTATTTGCAGAAACATTATTCAAAACACCCCTATTTGAGTACTCTTTAGATTTGGTAACCAACAGGACAAATAAAAGACTAACCTGACCAAGTCGCAAGCGAGAACTGTCGGGATAGCGGTAAAAACGATAAACTACAGCAAAACCAAGCAATCGATCTTGATCTCCCCCTTGCTGTTTGGTATTCTTCTGAATCAGGAAATACATATCCCAAGAAGGATCATTAACATCAATAGGGCTGCTACCTGATTCAGGAAACAAAACAGGTTGAAAATTGAAGCTCTTTTACAATGAAAATAAGACTATAAAATGAGAAGGAAAGAGAAAACAGGTTAAAGATTTACCATCAATAAGGAGAAGAACAAGAGGCACCAAGCGACCGTAGAGGTACCCAGCAATACCGCTTACACTCATGCGAACAACCTGATCCAGATGAGCACAACAACCATGAAAGGTAATCTCAAAACATACTATTCATGACTGAGTATGAGGAAGAAACTACAACATAAGTTAGGATAGTCCATTAATATGCAATTATGCATGGCAATGGAAGGGATGGTTACTCTAAAACTACTATATTACAGGTTGCCCAGTCACACAGCAGTATAAAGGAATTGCTTCCAACAGTACCACTGTTCTCAAAACAACTTGGAGGTGTCTTTCGCGTCATCGTCTAAACCTCACCACCCAAACCCTTTCACAAAACAATTGCCTCAAATCAACAGTCAAAAGGAAATAGATGATGGTATAAGAAAATAGGAGCATTAACTATCTCCTCTGCAGCCATCATTCTGTCATGCTAAACATGCAAGTAATGGCATAAAGATGTGTGATCAGCAGAGCTCGGTAGAAAAAAGTACCTCAACTTTAGAACCTTCCTCCAAATGATTATTAGTACCATAGATATGCCCATTGTAAGCTTTGTGCTGCAATATCTCTCCAGATGATACGATGGATCTAAGAAGAATGAAAATGCAGAAACCAAAATGTTACAAGCAAATAACAAGATAACCATGCAAAAAAATAAAAATCTGGTATTCAAATTTGCAAAGGCTTTCTGCGAGACTTTACCGAATGTAATTAGCATCTTTTGAAAAAGTTTGAAGGAAGTCCTCTTTATTCTCAATAAGATTTTCACCAAGGATATCCTGTGAGGTACTGTCACTAATCAGCAGGCTACAAATGGAAGTGACAAAATGACAATTTAACATGTGCACTCAGTCAATACCTTAAGAGAGGAGTTTAGGTCTGTGATCCCTTTGCCTCCCTAGCAACAAATATCAAAGTTTAGTCAATTACCCTCTAACAATAAAGCTGGAAGAACAAAAATAAAATAAATAAGTATCAATTATCTACATAAAAACTGCAATAACACCATAATCAAGAGGAAAAAAATCAGCCTAAAACATACGGATGAAATGTCACTGCTACTTACATCAGAAGTACTCTGAAATGTTATATCTGGATATGCATGAAAGGATACACTGCTCATCCAAATATTGATCTGCATAATGTGAAAGAAGACCCATTAGAAAATGAGCCACAACAGAGAATTAGTAGTTCAGATCAATTTTCCAAACAGAACAATAGGCTAAATTTAACGTGCTACACAGAACAAACTATGCAAGTAAACTATGTGACAAACAATTTTATATCGGCGAGACAAACTAAATGAGACAAATAACAAATAACAGAGAGGAAAAAGAAACCTCCTCTTCTAGCCTTCTCTTATTTTCTAATGAAACAGAACCAAAAGTAAACAGTTCGATATTTTAGTGTTTCACATGATTACATATCTTCTAAATGCAATCCAAAGAGAGCATTAACATAATCTCACACTATAAGTCTAATATGTATTCTTCTTGATGTTACATTAACCAATGCAGGCAAAGAGATCCATGTTATAAATAAATCTGTAGTAAAGACTCGTATGATGCACTTCTATAATCAACCTCATCCCAACTAACACATGCCTGCAGTCAGTGAAAGCATTGAGAGTACTAAAACCATTTACTTCCACATCTTGTCCATGATAACTATAGCAGATGAAATATATAGTAACATTTATTGAAACTAGACCCTTGAGACTGAATAGTTTTCAAATTCCATATAATTCTAATTTTACCTTGAGTTCTTGGTAACCATAAATTTTTCCATCTGGCTCAAAAAAGTGATTCAGGTCAACTGGATCCATACAAAAACTGTCCATAGCACCCACTTCCTCTTTGCTAGAAACTATAAATCAAACAATTAAACAGTACACACAATTATAATAACAGCAATATTGATAATATAACGAGACAAAGAAACAATAAAAAAAGAACAGCCAAAATTATTGGAAGAATTAAGCCTCAGCTTACTTAAAAAAAAAAAAAAAAAAAAAAAAAAAAAAAACCAAAGTTAAGGGCATGCTTAGCTTTAGAAGCATGAGCATGTACCTACACCATTAAGTACAGTTTAACTTTGTTTCGACTCTTTGGCTGATCACAACAGCATTCACTAAGCATGTTAATCAAATTAAATTTATTAGCCAATCCTTTGCCAGTTAAAAAACTCGTTGGTCCACCCAAAATTATATATGCAATGTAGAAATCGAATGAAACAGCTCAATAGTTACAAATGTGCGTACAAGTTTATCTAAACTATATCCTTTCATAAGAACACTTAAAAGAGAATACAAAACCGCTAGTATCTAAATCTAAAGTCGTTCTTGTTTAGATAAAATCCCAAGTAACTTGAATACAGAAAAAAATTTGCATCTTTTGTTTCCTAGCCTTAACAAACAAACATAGCATAGCACAGAGGAAAATGAGCATGCAACTTCAATATAACACCTAAAATAAAATAATTTACAAGTAATCCAATAAAACATTAAAACCAAAAAAGATCTAAAAACATTTCTCATACCCAGAAAAATCTTGATGCACTCATTGGCCTCAACACCGGAATCTGCACCATAGCAATGAAAGACAGAGCCCAGAGAGCACGTAAGCTAAAAATAATAATTAAAACCTTCCAGTACAGAAACTAAAATAAAAACTGCGGAAACAAGAACAGTGAGACCAGCCAGAACAGAGCTCGCGGTGATGAAGAGAGTGGGAAACAAATTCTGTCAAAATTGGAGGTAGGGTCGACTCACCGGCATCGGAGAAACGGACGCGGCGACGCTTCTTGGGGTCGGAGGTGGGATCGGCGGGGGATTGGTGCTTTTGGCCCATTATGGCGGTGGATTTAGGGTTTGGGGAGCGGGAAATGAGAGGGGATTGGGCGGGAAATTGGAGTGTAGGAAATGAGGAAGTGATAAAATTAGGTCTATATATAGACAGTTACATCGCACAGGAATTTATGAATTTGTAAGAACAACTCACTCACTTCTGTATCTCGTGCAACGCACGTGTTCCTTTAGTCTTAGGTCTTAGGAGAGTGTTAGCATTTATGAATTTGTGAAAAATATATTTTCCACATTCATAAAACATAATTAAATTTTAAATATGCATGATGCATCACACCGATATGGAGTATGCTTTTAAGATTGTTTGATGAGAATATAATCTTGAAATGCGCAAAACTAAATTAACTAAAAGATAGTTTCAAGGTGAACAAATTAGTTGGTTCAAATCGAAATATTTTTGGCATACCTTTTGATCAAATGCTAGCTCCGCCACTGACATCAATCCTTCTATTTAAATAGACGGTGTGGCTCAACCCAAACCCATGGTTGGGCATAGATTACCAATTCTTGGCTCTATTTTATTTTTTTATAAACTCAAAATGTTTAACGTATATATATCGACAAATATTTATATTTAAATCAATGTACATTTATTTGGTGACTATAGCGGTGACTTTTATTATCTTCCTAATAGTTCCAGTACTGAACAACTTAATAAATTATACAACTATAAACCACCTCTCAAAGTAGATGATATAATCAATATACATAATGAATGATAATAATCATGTTAAAAGTTAATTTGCGAAGAGAATAACTTGAGGAACTAATAATATCTCTAGAAGAAAATGAAGTTCCAATACAACTTGTTCCTCAAAGATAATAATATGAACTGTATCCATACATTATTGCTTATGTGAATCTCCTCTTAAATGAGGATACAAAATGTAAAACTTGTTTAATTATCAAACCATTTTGTGTTCATCTTATGTACTAGGGTTATAATTATAATTAACGATAATAACATATGCTTACCTTCGTAAAAACAAAGTGTTAAGCTTACTATAAAATGGCACAAAAAAAGACTATTTGACTCTCTAATAGGATGGATTATTTACAGCTTTGATGCATATTTGAGGAGATTACAAGCCATAAAAATATGGTGAAAATGAGAGGGAGTTCCAAGTAAACATGGGAAAGAGATGAGTTTATTACAATATATCACACAACCTAACATTATAAATTCAGTAAAAAAGATTGAAAAATCAAACTATATGTATAAAATAAGCATTCTCACATAAGAAAATCAAATCTTACTTCCAAAAAACTCAACTTGACATGTCTGATAATCTAGGTTTATCCATTTAAGCTTTAGCAAAACATAATGATTAAAACAGAGGGAAAATTTCATGTCTCTCTTAAAACAAAAGAGAAAAAAGAAAACCACTGAAGGTGAGAAAAACCATAAATATTTTCCTAGCATCTACATTTTCTTGTGGGCCTGCCTGTTCCTCTTCTTAACACCAGACTTCGCAACCTTCAGGCTCTTGTGAACAGCGCTGAGCCTGGCAAGAGCTGCCTTCTTCAAATCCGGCCTGTAGTAGTTATCAGCAATCTGAAATCACCGGGAAGAAAAACATCTGGCATTATTATCTCATACAAATATCGTTTCAATTCTATCTGAATTCATAAACCGACTAACACAGAATTGTTGCATGCATCTATTATACATTCAAAATAAAAACACCAACTTTTGAGGGAATTCAATTTAAACAATGCAGTATTGTGGCTGTGAATACATGTAAATTCTGACTGTAAGCTTAGTTGAAGATACACAACTAAGTGAGAATTAGAAATGAAGCTCAGAAGCCAAGCGTAACAAGAATATTTCACAGAAGATGCTACACATAGTAGAATCTCCTTACATGTTAGCTTCTCATCACTGCATAAGATATATAACAAATGTTGCATATAAAATTATGATCTAATGCATAGAAAACAGTGGTGTACAATCATAAGAAATTTATTTAGCTCAGAAGCCAAGCGTAACAAGAAAATTTCATTGAAGTTCCTACACAAAGTAGAATATTCTTACATGTTAGCTTCTCATCACAGCAAAAAAACATAAATAAAAAAAATTGTTGCATATAAAAATAATGACCTAATTCACAGAAAGCAGTAGTGTATACTCATAAGAAAACTATTCAGCTCAGAAGCCAAGCGTAACAAGAAATTTTCATTGAAGATCCTACACAAAGTAGAATCTTCTTACATGTTAGCTTCTCATCACGGCAACATAAACATGAATATAAAAAATTGTTGCATCTAAAATTATGACCTAATTCATAGAAAGCAGCGGTGTACAATCATAAGAAAATTATTCAGCTCAGAAGCCAAGCGTAACAAGAAAATTTCATTGAAGATCCTACACAAAGTAGTATCTTCTTACGTGTTAGCTTCTCATCACTGCATGAAAAACTAAATTTTGCTGCCAAAACATAGTGAACTAAATGAACTGGAAACCATAGATAATTTGTACCAGAATAGCATCTTATTGCAAATAAATCAAAAAAATAAAAGAACCACATCTCAGATGACTCTAAAATAAAATGCTTCAATTATAAAAATGAAGCTCAGAAGCCAAGCGTAACAAGAAAATTTCAATGAACACCCTACACAAAGTAGAATACTCTTACATGTCAATACAATGAACAAATACAGCCTAAAGTGCAACCAAATGAAACAAGTTTTCAAACAAACAAAGAAGATCAATAACTATTAATGATAAACTAGTATTCCTAAACCAAAAGTTGCTATCAAAAAACATGTTCAATACCTGATTGCAAACAGCCTTTGACATCCTGCTCAACTCCTTCCTCATTAC
>JAYMTH010001026.1:0-16621 GCA_036897465.1 Pelargonium australe | reverse complement strand
CCCTAACTTTTGGATAAGAAGACCGTACGACGACGTATTGAACCCTTGATTTAACTTGGAAAAAATAGTCAAATCACTATCAATTGATGGTCTAAAGGATGTTGAAACGACCTCGATTTTTACAATCAACTATAAAATAAAATTCTCTACACTTTTTGTTCTAATAGACAATTGTCAATTCAAAACCCAAAGCATTAATTCTATGTACAACCCTACTTAGTAAAAAAACTTATCAATTTTTTTTAGTACTACACATTGTGTACCCGATACTCTAACTCAAAATTGATCTATTCCGATTTGTTGGATATTTTCGCAACAATAATTAGAACACACGTGAACAAATTCAACTTCATCGGACAAAAATCAGTCCAAATCTAACCTAAATTAAATCAACGATTCGCGTTGTTTTTCTATCAATCGATGGTCTAAACGACGTCGAAACGACTTCGATTTTTACAAACAGCTATAAAATCAAATTCTCTACACTTTTTGTTCTAATAGAAAATTTCCAATTCAAAACCCAAAGCATTAGTCTATCTACAACCCTACTTACTAATACTTAGTTAAAAAACTTATTAATTTTTTTTTAGTACTACACATTGTGTACCCGATACTTTCACTCGAAATTGGTATATTCGGATCCGCTGGATATGTTCGCAACAACAAGTAGATCACACGTGAAAAATTACAACTCCATTGGACGAAATACGGTTCAAATCTAACCTAAATTAAACTGACGGTGCACGTCGTTTTTCTATCAATCGATAGTCTAAAAGATGTCTAAACAACCCCTATTTTTTCACACATCCATAAAATCAAATTCTCTACACTTTTTGTTCTAATGGACAATTCTTAATTCAAAACCCAAAGCATTAGTTCTCTCTACAACCCTACTTACTAATACTTAGTACTTTTTTTTAGTAGTGCACATTGTGTATCCGATAGTTTCACTCGAAAATTGATCTACTCCAATCCGTTGGATATGTCCGCAACAACAAGTAGATCACACGTGAAAAATTACAACTCCATCGGACGAAAATTGGTTCAAATCTAACCTAAATTAAACTGACGGTCTACGTCATTTTTCTATCAATCGAGGGTCTAAAAGACGTCTAAACGGACCCTATTTTCTCACACATCTATAAAATCCAATTCTCTAGACTTTTTGTTCTAATGGACAATTTCCAATTCTAAACTCAAAGCATTAGTTCTCTCTACAATCCTATTTACTAATACTTAGTAAATCTTTTTAGTAGTGCACATTATGTTCCCGATACTTTCACTCGAAATTGATCTACTCCGATTCGTTGGATATTTCCGCAATAACAAGTAGATCACACGTGAAAAATTACAACTCCATCGGACGAAAATCGGTCCAAATCTAACCTAAATTAAACCGACGGTCAACGTCGTTTTTTTGTCAATCGAGGGTCTAAACGACCCCGATTTTTTCACACATCCATAAAATCAAATTCTCTACACTTTTTGTTCTAACGAACAATTTCCAATTCAAAACCCAAAATAGTAGTTCTCTCTGCAACCATACTTACTAAAAATAAATAAATAAAAAATGATTACCTCCCAAATTTTCATTTTAGAAACTATTTTCCCACCAATTATTTCATCAAAAATAGTAGGTATAAATACTATCTTCTTGTTCATCTAAGAAGCCCTAACCTAGTGGGCCTCTAACTCTTCTCTCTTTCTTCATTCTTCTCAGTAGAAAACCCGCCTCTACTCCGCGATGCCGACGCTCCGCCTCTTCTTCTCTCGGCCTCGCCTCCGTCGACACTGCGCCTCTGCTTCTTTCGGCCTCGCCTCCTCCGACTCTCCGCCTCTCCTTCGTCGACGATCCGCCTCTCCTTCGTCGACGCTCCTCCTCGCCTCCGTCGACGCTCCCCCTTGCCTACGCTCTGACTCTCCGTTCCTGCTCCGCCCTCGCATCAGGTATGATTTCTGTTGAAGCAGATGACTTTTTTTATAACACAGACTAGCACACAGGGCAAGAGAGATCGAGTTCAATAATGGCGGAAGTTGAAGTGGCTTAACCTGCATCTATGGATTCGAACCTGCCGAACAAACGAAGTGGTCAAGCTCTTTAATCGCTGGTCCTTTGAGGACGTTCAGGTTTTGCTCTTAGCTCTATCGTATTTAACAATCCCGTGTACTCTAGCTCTTAAGTATATGCTATGGTGCAATTTTGCTTGTCCTTATTGTTGTATCTGGTAATGATTGAGCGTTTAATCTCTGGTACAAGAAGAGAAATGCTAAATATCCACTCACATGCCTATCGCAAATATGGCTGTTCAGTTTTGGGAGTTATTTGAGATATGGTCTGTCCCTACTTTTGAATGATGTTAGTCTCGTTAGTATAGATAAATTGGTGAATTTTGTGACTCCTAAACTATTTTCTAGTTTGATGAAGCTATTGATTTACTGATAATGTATCACAATATGTACAAATGTATATTCTGTTGGTGGTAGATTATATTTAGATGGTTTTTTGTTTTTCATGTATGATTTGGGTGGTCAATATGTGCATTTGAATTGTTTTGCTTTCTGCTGCAACTTGGAAGCCATAGATGTTTAGTACACAGTTTGAAATAATCCTTAACTGATCACATTTGACACAAACTTCTGGATAATTGTCTATGGTTCTGTTTAGTGACTTATCAGTTCTTTTTTTTTCAATAATTGTCTATGGTTTTGTGTATATGTTTGGTTTTGATCAAAGTAAGTTGTTTGATTCTGTTTAGCATGAAACTTTGTTGATATACACCAATGTGCTTTCTCATAGTCTACATATTCTAAATGAGCCATTTTTGAGATGGACTTGTTTAGAGCATGATTGTGGATGTGAGTCTGTAACTTTGTTTGGGATGACAATGAAAGATCAACTTTTGGGTGCTTTATAGAAAAATACTTGTCAAATTGTCTATAAGAAATGAGGACATGTGGGTCTTAAGGGAACTCCTTTTTTGCTTCTTTTTGACTTGTTTTAGGAGATGGGTTCAATCCAAAAACACCAATTTTGGTTTGTTTCCATTTGCTTGTTTCTGGGCTGAGTCAATTTTTGGTACTTTTGAAGGTCTCAAGGGACATTGATTTGGTCTATGGAGGAGGTTGCATGAGGCTCATGGGCTTGGTTTCACAAGCTGTTCATGATGTGGAAGACATGTTATTGGGTAATTAATTAATTAGTTGATCTCTAAAATTTGCTTCCATAGAGGCTTAAGGTCTTATGTTGTTGTTGGTAATGTTCTTCATTGCACATGATTTTTTGTCATGTTCTTGCCTTCTTTTCCTCTTTGCAGAGTTATTCCCAAGACGCTCATGCTTTGAGAGGTATGTCTGCTATGGCCAGAAGAAAAGTCTTGAGCCTTTTCTTTTATTTGTTTTGTTCATTATTCTTAAAACAACTACTCTTAACCATCTTGCATTGTTTAGTCATAATTTTGTTGGCGTGTATCTTTGATTATTGATATGGAATTGGAATGTTATTCTTTTTTCTATCTTGTACTTGAAGAATTAATTCCTTTGTTGTGTGGAAGTGTAACAATGCTGAGCAAGCCTTAAACTAACTTGTACTTTTTATTGTTTGCATTTTGCAAGGTACAAGAAGCTTAATAGTACTTGTTTAAAAAACTGGTAAAATTCTTTTTGTTGTCTTAGTTGCTATGTACATATTGTCGGTTAATTTTAAAATTTTGCTACCCAATTTACCTAATGACAAACAAAGTTATTATTTGTTTGGAATTCAGGAAAAAGAATGAATAGTTATGGCTAATGTTTTGAAGGCAGAAGAATTGGTCAAGAAGAGGAAGATGTATGAAGCTTGATGTTTTTATCTTTTTATTGCATAGCATAGCAATTTGACATGTAGTTTTTAATCTAGGGTTATGAAACTTTATGTACTTTTGACTCTCTTGTATGTGAGTACTTGTTTTTATAAATGAATGGTATTTGAACTTTCGTTGCTATATTTTATTATGCTTTATGTATCAGCTATTGAATATACTAATATTTAAAAAATGTTGATGTTATGTCATTTATTTATTGTTGCATATAAGAGAAAAATTGATGCGAAAATTCTTAAAGCATCATTTTTATCATGTTGCTATTAAATATATATTCCTTTCATTTAAATTAGCATCACTCAATATATGTTGTGATTTTGAAATAAAATGATGCAAGATATAGTAACACATTACCAAAAAATAATTGCCAGCAATTAAAAAGTGTTGGAAAACCATCGACTCATCATTTTTCTACATGATGCAAAAGTGAAAAATAAATTGTTGGCAAATGTCCTAAACTGCAACACACAGAAAACTGTTGCAGTTATATTAAATAAGTGTTGGAACATTGTTTTCTTCCAACACACAGAAAAATGTTGCCAATAAAAATGTTAATGTTGCAAAATGTCTTTCGTTACACCATCTACTGCAACCCCACGAAAAGTGATGCGAATGAAATTAGCAACGCTTAAAACGCCTTTGCTATCACTTCTGTTAGGTTGCAGTATGGGGTCAAATCTACTAGTGATTTCGAAGATCATTTCCTTTCCTTCGGGATCGAGCATCAATTGCAACGATTCTTGATGTGATTTTTTAATACCCAAAAATACAACACTAAGCTCAAACACCAGCAAATGTATGCCACAAATAAACAATTAGCACAAATAAATCCAATATATCGAATACATTAACAATCCATCAATATTGGTTAAAATCACACAAATATGTCAATCATGAAGTCAAATCCACGTAAAATGATGAAACCAAACGAAACCATGAGAATTAGATAACTCGTGTAAAGTACGAGTTATCAATGAACCAATTCACGAGCCTTTCGAGTCACATAAACCTTGATTCGAGGTCTCACTGAATATTCAGCGATCCGAGGTCGAGTGATTCGACCAAGACTCGACTCGTTTACATCTCTAACATCGTGTTTATGGCAGCAATTGAAGGTGGTGAGCTTTTCCATGTGGTGGTGGCACTCCGGGCACTTGAGGCTGTCCGGCACAGTGGCGGTGGCGGTGGTGAAGTCCAAGCGGCAGCATGGTTGATCCATCTTGTTATGGTAGTCCGCATAGGCGCCATGGAACCCTTTCTCTCCCAAATCCACCCTCCACTTCTCAAACTCAAGCAGCGTGTTCACGGCCGTGCTCGAGTGTCCTAGAGCCACCACCTGCGACCCTCGGGCCAGCAACACCCACCCGTGTTCCTTATCATAGCTCAACAGCTTCTTGATTCCCTGAAACACCATATCATGATCGTCGGTTTGTCCAACCTGGAGCTTCGAGAACAACATGCTCTGCAGTCTCGTCCAGAAGATCCATATCATCGTAGAGTCTATCAAGCAATGGCCCAATATATTATACTTGGCGTTGGCGATGGTTTGGATGATCCGCAACACTTGGTCTCTGTTGGTGCTCTTGCCGGCGTAAAACGTCTCCACCGGCACGCTCGCCGCCTTCGCTACACGGCGCACTGTGCTTGTGAACTTGACCACCCATGCAATGTCGTCACCACCGTACACGAATATGTATTTGTTTTCTTGAATCTGCGTACATAAAAGCCATTAAAACAGCTTAAAATGATTCAAGGCACTTCACTGCTTTAATTTTGAGTTTTGGAGACAAAACACTAAAAAAAAATCAATTTGTGACGGAAATTTCAGTCACAGTTTTGTGGATTTTAGTCACAAAATATAATTTGTGACGAAACTGTGACAAAATATTTTCGTCAATAGTTGAATTGTCACATATGGTTGTTACATAAACTTTTGTCACAAATGTGTGTCTGTGACGGAAAGTTATGTTACAAATGTGTATCTGTGACAAAATATATCATTTCTGTCACAATTTGTGACATAATATATTCTGTCACAAATTTTTTTCACAGTTTGCAATTTTTTTATAGAAATAGTCGTTGCAATAAGTTCAACTCAACTTTTAGTTACTTTAGGATAGAACTGATGGGAATAGGGTAACAACATAACGCATCATATATATACTTTTTGTGATACATAAAAAAAAAGTAAAAATGAGCAGTGGAAAACTGAGTTTTTTTAATGGAAAAATGAGTTTTTTTTTTGTATGAAAAACTAAAAAGAAAAAAGGTTTTTTCATTTTCATGCTATTTTGAAAAAAAAATTTCCAGTTTCCATTTTTTCAATGGAAAATTTGTGTTACTAAACAAGTTTTTCAGTTTTTAAATTTTTTGAAAATAGTTTTTTAAAAACTGGAGGAAATATTTCACAACTAAACATGTCGTGTATCTTACCCAATACGGAATTAGAGGGTGAATGTTGGCAACTACCGTTTCAAGCTTCCAAGATTCTTCTCTCCACAGAGCTTCCTCTTTTAAGGTGGTGAAAGGGAAAGCAGTTTGTAACCAAATAAACATCATGTGAAGTGCATTTGGAGATACAATTGTTCCTTGTGGATCCAACACCACTACTATAGGATTTTTCTTGAATTGCCACACATTCTTCATAAACTTTATGACTGCCTTGTTGATTATAGATGGGTGGTATATGGAGTACCATGGCATGGTTGATTGAAGCTCCTTAAACTTCCCCTGCATCCCATCATTCCATTGATCTACAATCGGAATCCATACAATCTCATAAGAACCGTGATTGGTTCTTGCTGCGTGTTGCTTCAACTTCTCGTTAATGTATTTGAGAACGACGAACTCGTTATGAGATACATCCATGTCTGTTACGAGCAGCAGCACAAACTTCTTCCTTAGCACTTCAATGTTGACCTATATATTTATTGCAATCAAAAATTGATAAGAATGAGTAAAAGTAATAATGTTGATGTGTATTGATGAAGGGTACAAAAATAATGACATGACATGATATATTGTGATATGTCGGACCTGTGTATTAGTAGAGCAATTAAGTAGTGGCAACATATCATCTTTAGGGTAAATCAGAGTTCGGAGTAATTCGTAGTTGTCAACGTGTGGCGTACCGACGAGTGACACAAGCTTTTGGTAGTACTCCTCGATCTTTCTCTCTTCTGCACAAATTTATAGAAGATGGTTAATTTGCGTCCATTCCATATATTAATTACTATACATATATATACACACACAATTACTAAAATATCAATAACCTATATGCTTGAGGCAAAACTCGAGAAGCAGCCTCATATGGCTATAAATGGTGGCAATGAAGGTCGATAATTCAGACGTTTCGCTGCTTGGCACCGGAAACCTGAAATTATATAATCAACAAAAACTACAAATGAATCAATATATCCTATCCATATATAAAGCTAAAAAAACTAACACTACAAAAAATCTCGCAGTTTGTGTCACAAATCTATGAATTTTAATCACAAAATATAATTTGTGACGAAACTATAACATAATATTTTTTGTCTTTATTTGTGTTATCACAGTTTGCAACTTTATTTCTCACAGATTTCTGTCATAGTTTGCAACTTTTTTTGTAAGTATATACTGAAACCTGAGAGTTTCAGTAGCAGCCACAATGCTCCGGATGATACAATAAACTGTGAAAGGGATATGGGAGACGGCACAGGCAAAAGGCGGCACATCCTGCGAAATGTAGCTTGATGGAAGCTCTTTGAAATCCACCATCACCTCAGTAAGATCCACCATTGTCTTTATCAGATTGTTGAGTGCTTTGAGTCCCGGATTGGCCACCATTATAATGTTTGTGTCTGAAGCTAAGTTCTCCATAATAAAACTAGGTAACCGTTTGAGGAGCGAGGTCGATTTCGCGAATGTGAGTGAGGACGAGGAGGGATCAATATTATGATTGTGCCAGAATTTGGCATAGTTGAAAGCAAAAGCAGAAAGGCTCAGCACCGGCTTGTCTTCCCAGGAATAGCTTGCCAACATGTTCAATACTGAGATTGTTGCGGTGGCATGGGAACTATTTGTGTCGCTCAAATCCTCTGATGCTATCTGAAAATCATTAATTAACTTAGGTACATATAGTACTTTTTTATTTTAATTAATTGTTACACGTACCTTATTGGAAACTCGATCAATGATATCTGAGAGAGCATCGAGCTTGGATATGAAATTCAGATCGCTGATATTGTTGTCGTCGTCCTTGTCCTTGGGTTCCGTTGTGGATTCCATTTGATGAGGATGGTCCTGCAAAATGCGCACGCACGTTTGTACATAAAGTTTATAATTAAGAAGAAAATTAAATTTATATATATACCTTCATGTCAACATATTGGACGGATCGTCTGAGAGTGTTTTGCACAAAGTGGAAAAGAGGGTTGACGTCAACTTCCCGGCCGTCAGGGGCATGAGTTGATTGAATCTGCGTTTTAATTTCATCGATATCGGATCTAGACATTATCGGCATTGTATTGCTGGTGGATCGAGCTGATATCAGAACAAGTTATAGCTAGCTAGCTAGCAAAAAGCTACTATTTTTGTGAGTTAATTCGTGACAGGATACACAATATTTGTTATATATAAGCTTTAGTGCTTTAGAAATGGAATAAAGTGGAGCTGAATGATGATGGAATCAACTTCCTTGCTTCTCATCTAATTAAAATACTGCTACCTCGTTAAGAAGAAGCCATCTTTGCTTTTCTTTGTCCCTTTCACTATTTTTATCCACTTATGCTTGGTCATTTTGGTGTACTGGGGGCGTCATCTTGTTAGTTGTTACCTACTGTCGGTAAGAAGGCTCGAATCTGAGACCTCAAAAAGAATTCAAAGTGCATCAACCGTTTGACTCAATATGACTCGGTGCTTGAAGACCTCTTATTCTCGATTTCAAGATTCTCCTAGTCCCTCTAAAACTCCAAGGTTCTTCTACCCTATTCAAGACTCTCCGACTCACTAGGACATCTAAATCTCGCCTTTTTGAATCCCGAATCAATCTTCAAGTTTTGGCTCCTAATTTGCAGTTGTCAATCTATGCCAATCACCTTCTTCATAGCCTTTCTTCGTCATATTGCTTAACTACGATAACACCAAATTACTTGGATGAATATGAGTACAAATTCATGTGGTATTGTCAATTTTTGATAATTTGGTTTAGCCTAAACTAAAAGTAAGTAAACTCATATTCATTGTTCACTCCCATAACCATTAAATCACATGTATCAAAATCAAATTCAAATCTCAAACTTTATTTCAAGGCACCATACACCCAACATTGTAATACCATGCCGTGAACATAAAAAGAAAAGAAACACACAACAAACCGCACAACATTTATTCCATAGCTCTCAAAGGAGCTAGCGTAGTGCAGTCACATCTATCTCGCAATTACGGCGGAGCTAGCCGCTAGGGAGGAAGCTCCGGCAGCTATCATGCATTAGTTATAGAGCATAGCTTCGTTAGGATCGTCGTGGCAACACTTGAAGGTCGTGAACTTCTCCATGGAGCGGTGGCATTCCGGGCACTTCAGGTTGTCCGGCACCTTCCCGGCCGTGCTCATGAAGTCAAACCTGCAGCACGGCTGCACCTGCCGGTGAATCTTGTTGTGGTGGTCGGCGTACGACCCTTGGAACTCCTTCTCCGCTATGTCCATCTTCCACAGCTCGTACTCCAGCAGCGTCGTCATGGCGGTGCTGGAGTGCCCGAGGGCCACAATCTGTGGCCCTCGGGCCAGGAGCACCCACCCGCCTTCCTTGTCGTAGCTCAGCAGCTTCTTGATCCCTTGCATCACCATGTCGTGGTCGTCCGCTTGTCCCAGCTGGATCTTGGAGAACAGCATGCTCTCCAGCCTCGTCCAGAAGAACCATATCATCGTCGGGTCCCAGCAGTGGCTCAGCTTCTCGGCGGTGATGCTTCCGATCACCCGCCGCACCTGCTCCCTCTTGTTGCTCTTCCCCACATACGCCATCTCCACCGGCACGTGGGCCAGCTGCGCCACACCGCGCGCGGTGGACGTGAACTTGCGCACCCACTCTATGTCGTCGCCTCCGTACAAGAATATGTATCTGTCCTTTTGAATCTGCATACACCAAAGTAGTAATTTAAGTTAACTGTCATTTGAAATCTCATATTTTTAATATGTTTTGAACGCTATTGTATTTGACTCGAATTCAAATCTAAATTCTTGGTACATGTCCAGTATTTCAAATGAAATGTTACTTCTCAAACACGCCATAACGATAATTAGTTTCTTAATTACCCAAGATAAGATTTCAGGGTCAATGCTGTCGACGACGAGGTCAAGCTTCCAAGATTCGTCTCTCCACAAAGCTTCCTCTCTCAAGCTGGTGAAAGGGAAAGCGCTGCTTCCCCAAATCCACATCATGTGGAGTGCGTTGGGACACACCACCTTTCCTTGGGGGTCTAGGACCACCAGGACAGGCTTGTTCCTGAAGTGCCACACATTCTTGATGAACCTGATCACCGCCTTATCGATGATTGACGGGTGGTACACCGAGTACCATGGCATGATTGATCGAAGGTTCTCGAAGTGCTTGTGCATCGGGTCATTCCACTGGACAGTATGGTCCACGATTGGGATCCACACAATCCCATAATTAGGACTGTGATCGGTTCTTGCTGCGTGCTGCATAGATTCGTAGTAAATTTGTTCGAGGATAAACAGCTCGTCGTTTGATATATCCAGGCCGGATATGAGCAGCAGCACATTCTTCCTCCTTAGCACGTCGATGTTAACCTATTAATTTCAACAACTTGATTAGAAATTGCTTATTGCATAGTTTGTCATGATCAATATGCAGTATGTGATGAAATGTATACCCTTTTCTTGGTAGAGCCATCAATGAGAGGCTGCAAATCATCCTTGGGGTAGATCAGAGCCTTGAGAAGCCTGTAGTTGTCAATGTGGAGCGTGTCGAGGAGGTTTAGTAGCATGTAGTAGTACTCGTCGTCCTTCTTCTCCTCTGCATAAAATTGCACATATAAAGTTACTCAATCAACATATATATGTTATCGTTATTGTTGTATTGATGTGTCTAACACAAGCACGAACCAATGTGCCTGAGGCAATAGTCCAGCAGCTGTCGCAGATGGTCATAAATGGTTTTGAGTTTGTGAGTGAAGGTCGATAGCTCCCATGCCTCAGTGGTAGACAATAGATACCTGAAAATGAATCAACAGATATTATAACATGTGAATGTGTAGAAATGATTGAAAAGGAAAAATTGATAAGCTTGAATTATGTACATACTCATGGCCCATGCTGGTAAGGTTTGTGATCTGGGTCGCGCAAGCCACGATGCTCCTGATGGTCCAATACACAGCAGTTGGGATATGGGACATGGCAGCGGACAGTGCCTGCACGTCGGGTGTAATGTAGGTTTGTGGAAGCTGCCTGAAATCGACAATCACCCGAGTTACATCCATCATTGCCTTGATGAGATTGTTGAGCGCATCAAAGCGGGGCTTGAGGTGGGTAGAGTGCTCCATGATGAAAGGTAGCTGCTTGAGGAGTGCCATAGATTTGGCAAGTGGGTTTGATGTGTAAATCTGTGCAAGGAGCCAGAATTCTCCATAGTTGAGAGCAAAAGCAGCAAGGCTCAGCACCAACTTAGCATCCCATGAATAGCTTGTTAACATGTTGAATATTGAGACAGTTGTGCCATGTGCATCCGCGCCGCCCAAGGCCTTGCAAGCTATCTGTGAATTCAATAGCTCAACTTAATATAACTCGAGATTTGTTGTATGTGCGTGATCTTGTTCAAAATGAAAGTATGTGTACCTCGCAGGAAATTCGATCAATGGTATAGGAGAGAGCATCAAGCATGGAAATGAAATTGGCATTGTGGCTCTTGTCTTCTATATCTGTGGTCTGATGTGATGGAAGACCTCCCTGCAGCAAAATTGACATTGAAAATGTTCATATAGCAATAATGAAAAAAATTGAGTTATAGGGCCTAGATATTAATTAATATGTACCTTCAAGATGGTATCAACATGTTGGGTGGATCGGCTGAGAATGTCCTCCACCAGCAGGAAAAGAGGCTTGATGTCAACTTCCCGACCATCGGGGACATGAGTTGATTGAATCTGCTTCATCATGACATTGTCATCGGACATTGTTAGCATGCTGCCACGGTCACTCCTGATGAGTTGTTGCATTGAGTCATGTGAGAGTTGGGCTGGTGGCACCATAGAGCCGTAGGTCAGCTTGTTGACTAGTTGCTTGGCAGGACCGGGCTGCTGCTGCATCAGCCCCCCCATTGGCTGCTGGTGGTGGAGTTGGGTTGAGCCAGGTAGATGCAACCCTGTTCCATATGGTTGTAGTTGGTTCTGCACAGCACCAGTTGGCCCCAAAGGCTGGTGTTGGGTGGAAGAGGGTTGCATCGTTCCCGCCAGTGGCTGGTATTGGGTGGAAGCGGGCTGCAGCGCTAATCCACCCATTCCCATTGGTTGCTGCTGGCCGGAACCAGCTGCTGTCTGCAGTCCTAGACCCCCCATTTGCTGTTGCAAACCCCCCATTCCTCCCAGTTGTGGTTGCTGCTGTTGCAACTGTTGTTGCTGCTGAAGCTGTTGTTGCTGCTGCAGCTGCTGCTGGGAGGAACTGGGCTGCAGCAACTTGTTGGCCAATGCTTGTGCAGCGGAAGCCATTTTGCTGGAAGCTTTGAGCTACGAGGAGCAAAACCGGCGGTTAACTAAGGAAGAGGACAAGGCAAGAATGGTTTGTGTGTTTGATACATTCAGCTGGACACACCATTTATAAGTTTCAGAAATGAAATAAAGTGGACCTGAAATGAATCAACTTCCTTGCTTCCAATCTAACTAAATTGTTGCTCCATTCTTGAGAGGAGAGGTCTTGTCATCTTTTTCTTACAAGGTTCTTTTTGTCCCACCACTTTGAGTTGCTTTAGCTTCCAACAGATTGTCCACAAACAGTAGTAACTTAACAACATTGATCAACATACAATCTATACAAATACATGGTTAATTTGTTTGGATCTTAATCACATCCCACCAATGGTCGTTTCTAAATCATTACTTCAAAACATTTAAACGAAAATAACCATGTCTTTCACGAACAGAATTTGGCCGGGAAGTAGAACAGAAAGGCACATCTTAAAGGTTACTGGATCTGTATCACATTAACATGTCATTTAGAGCAATGTAATTAATTAACAATTGAATTACATGTTTTCTTAGGTGAGAATATACAGTATCAGTATTGTGATCATAAAAAAATGTCTATGGAGGAGAATGCTATACTTTGCTTCATTACTTGATATATTTGCTTATACTTTTCCTTTTTGTGATTAAGAATTTTGCTTTCTGAAAACAAAAACAAAAGTGAAAAACAAAGACAGTGATTCCTTGCCCTTTTCTGGTAGACAAGAATTTGAACAAATGAACACAGACAAGTAACAAATAAAATCAAATTTTACTGTAACAATTGCTTCTTTTTGTTAGTCCCAAATCCTACAAATCTATGAACCTTTTCTTTGTTTTCTTTCCTTTTGTCTTTCTATAGGAAATGAAGTTTGTATTGTGGGGCACTCATGAATCATGTGATGATGAGATGGTTTAGTTATTGTCTGATAGAGTCTCATTGTTATGAACATAAGTTGCATTTCAATCATTGTTGCAGACATGTTCAAAAACTCGAATCAAGCCACGCTCAGGGCTAGAGTTATTTTGTATGTAATTCGAATTTACATGATTATTCATACACGGGTTTGAAATTCTTGTAAGCTATGACCGCATAGAACGGGTCTGACCCCGAAAGCAATCCCATCAAGCTCTTGATCCAACCGAATGGCGATTTCTCCTCTTGCTTGCCGGAGGCTGATGGCAGCTTCCGGATAACTTCTGCTTGTGTGAAGCCTTCCACACACTGGAAGTACTGCATTACCAATTGAACGCGACTATACGCGCTACCATCCCTCCACGCACTTATGGCTTTCTCGTAGAATAACCGGTTGCTAAAGCTCATGATGCAAACCCCTCCCGGCCTCAGCACCCGAAAGATCTCTGCAAATGTCTGAATAAGTTATGAAACAGAACATCAGCGTCAGTTTGACAATTATAAGCTAGGGTGGGCATTTGCCTCTCAGTGCCCACCCTAGCTCCGCCATTGCATAGGCAAATTTGCATGAGCTGACCTTTTCTGGCTGTTGAAGATACTGCACACTGACTGTGCATATGACTGCATCAAAACAGCAATCCTCGAACTCGAGCTTCTGTTCTTGATTGAGATCCTTGACGAAGAAGTAATCGAGCCTTGGATTTTTCGCAAGCTCTTGCGCGTTGAGTCCATGTCCTACAACTCTCTTGTATGTAACTTCATTCGGTAGGTGGCTGACCCATGAGCTCATGAGATAAAAGATTCTCAGAGCCGGAGCTCAACCGTTCTCTGTAAAGATCGGTCAACGAGGAAATGAAACTGTCATCGACATGAGTAACGAATCGAGGGTAGGCATAGAAGTCGCGGTCCGGAGAAGGGTTGAGCTTGGTTCTACCTTCTGGGGTGAGAACAAAACGCTTGATACTGCCTGCACAAGACTGTGTTGTCTGGCTGTTTCTTGTTGTTCTTGAAGGGAAGCTTCTGGATTGGCATTGGAGAGCTGTGTAGATTTGTAAATTTGGTGGAGCAGAAAGTTGCCATGGCCTGTGGTTTGGATGAATGGTGGACATGGATTTTGAGTTGAGGTCTGTGAATGTTAGTTAAGCTTTTTATGTGTACAAGATTAGAGAGACACATACAAATACAGTGAGAGATAAGTAGCTAGTGGTTGTGAGCACTTGTGCAGTTTTCCATCATGGTTGGGCTTTCTGGCCCAAGTTTACATGGTAGGATTGAATTTTTGGCTCAGGCCCATTTAGTTCAAGAGAGGTCCTTTGGAATCAACTTCAGCCCTATAAATCAGTATGCTAAGGTGTAAAAAGACTTGATATGGTCCGTAGTTTTTTTTGGTAACGGAATTTTATATTCGAAGTAACAATGTTTTTCACCTCTAAAGGGAGCATCATCCTAAACCTCACCCCACAAATCTCATCTCATGCCGTCAATAAGGAGACTCGAACTCGAGACCTTAAAGGGAACCCAAATTGTTCTAACCACTTGGCCCAACATGTCTTGAAATGATATGGTCAGTTGTTGGAAGTACATGAATGCAATTATTCACAAAAGTCATTTATATTTGGTAAACTGACGACTTGAAGTAACTAAAGTTAAGTTTCATGCAATTGTATGTTTGGTCAAGACACACATCTTCTGATGGGAGGTCATGGATACGACTCTCACTAAGTCGGATGGTGTGGAATTTTGGGTTAAATGAGAAGAGTTATTTCTATTATGTAGCTTAACTGATAAATAAAAAGCTTCGTATATATCTAATATTATTAGCTTAACACGACATTGTTAAGTGATACTATTGATTTATTAACTAGTCTTCTAGATTGCTTTGATCCTGCATGGAGGTAGGTCCCTCCAAGACCAACCACACGTGCAAATTGCACACTCCATAGATCAAAGAACAGAACATAGAAAAAACCAATGATTTTCTTTTCTTAATAGACAAACACAAGCTATAACCTCCCCAAGGAGTATGTACTCCAAAAAGAGCCTGAAAACGTGTTGTTATTTTGATGATGCAAACCAAAAATGATGACAATTTTTGGTCGGATTCCTATAGCAAACATCCACATCAAAACCCACATAAAAGCAAAAAACAATAGAGAGTTTAGTAACATGTTTTGAAACTTCTGTTTTTCACAAATTGATTGTGAGTGGCTGTGTGGTTCTTTAGGGAACCAGAGGCCATTTTTCAATTTGCAATCCACTACCACTTAAGCAACATTCACTACAAGTATTAGAATTGTTAATTAATGAGACATTGTGGGTCATAGAGCAATGAGGATGAGGATGTTTTTGGTTTAAAGTTGTTGCTCCAAAATATGTTCAATTTTTTTTATATGAATCCTCTGTTTTAATTGGATGATTTTCAAGTTAGTGTGAATCCTCTGTTTTAGTTGGTGAAGTTGAAGTGGAAGAAGCATTAAAAATGAGGTTGGAGAAAGAGTAAGAGGTGAGGCCTAATGTAGAGGTGGCAAAAGTTAGGGTCGGATCGGATTTGACATAAAACACTTATTTTTTTGTGGGTATACTTGTCTCGAAAGTTTTACATTATACCTAAGCTGAATCTAACAAAATGTTTTTCGGACGGATAAATTCATATCCAAACCCGTCATAAATGGGTTCAGTTTCGGGTATCCAGCGGATAGAGTCCGTTTTGCAAAGGAAGACGAGAGATACTTCAGTTGAGATTGAGATCTACAGGAAAAAACAGAAAAGTTATTTTATTGTATCATTTAATTGTCCGATAGATTACAATTTTAATAAAAAATAATATAATCGTTACAATCAAATAAAAAATAATAACATGTGAGTTAAATTATTATTTTTTCTATTGTCATGCACCCATTGAATTAAGGTAGCGTTTGGATTAGCATTTTTGGTTTGGGAATGAGAATAAAGAATGAGAATGGGAATAAGATTTTCATTGATGGTGTTTGGATTAGAACACACTCATTCTCATTCCGATTCCGATTCCGATTCTCATTCCCACACCCTTGAGTAATTTGATTCCCACATATGTTGGGTGGAATGAGATTCTCATTCCCATGTCTTCACTTTTTATTTTACAATTTAA